>JAODOY010003382.1:0-11561 GCA_025399855.1 Forbesichthys papilliferus | reverse complement strand
CACCTAGTCCTGGGTCTTCCCCGAGGCCTCCTCCCAGCTGGACGTGCCTGGAACACCTCCCTAGGGAGGCGCCCATGGGGCATCCTTACCAGATGCCCGTACCACCTCAACTGGTTCCTTTCGACGCGATGGAGTAGCGGCTCTACTCCAAGTTCCTCAAGGATAGCTGAGCTTCTCACCCTATCTCTAAGGGAGAAGTCAGCCACCCTCCTGAGAAAACCCATTTCGAAAATTGCCCCGGTAGATCGAGAGCTTTGCCTTCCGGCTCAGCTCTCATTTCGTCACCATGGTGCGGTTAAGCGATTGCAATGCTGCTCCCACTTCTCCGATTCTCCAGCCAATCTCTTGCTCCATAGTCCCCTCACTCGCGTACAACACCCCGAGATACATAAACTCCTTCACTTGGGGTAAGGACTCATTCCCCACCTGATGTAGGCACTCCATTGATTTCCATCTGAGAACAATGGCCTCAGATTTAGTGGTGCTAATCCTCATCACAGCCGCTTCACACTTGGCTGCGAAAAGATCCAGTGAGTGCTGGAGGTCACGGACCGATGATGCCATCAGGACCACATCATCTGCGAAAAGCAGCAATGAGATTATAACTGAGATCACTGAGAGCGATGAGATGCTGAGATCATCAGCATCACACCTACCTCACACAATTAGGCATTAAATGTTCTTGTCAAAAACACATCTTGTTAATTAAAAACTAACTAATTAAACATACATTTCAAACTGCAAATCAATAATATCTACATACACTAACTCTACCAAAACACTGCAATCCTAAAATTCACATAATTCTGTCAAAACACTAGCAGACATTTTCTTTCCAAGAGGAACATATAGTCAATCATCAATGATTCCTTAAATACTAAAAACTGATGGCATTACAAAAACTGCATTACGTTTCATGTTTCAGATCTACCTGCGTATAGTCATAACTTTTTTGTAAATCAGTTTCCTTTGACTATAAACCACACAAACTTTTTGGCCTGAAGTGTGGTTTTTATATTTTTTTGTGTGCATTTCAAAAACAAACTAAAAGTGAACGAGTCACCCAGCTATGCTGTATACAGTAAAATGTACATTAGAAGAAAACAATAGACGGAATTGCAGAAGTAAATGTTTATTTAGCAACATCAAATTGCAGCCAGTGATGTACAAATAATCAAAGCTATGTGGCTTTTGGTTCAAAATGTGTCATTTCTTCACTGTAAATTGAAAGCACTATGGTAAGAATAGTATTTCTTATATTGTAGGTGATTACAACCCATGTTGTCAACAAAACAGTAGGCATATTCGTCTGTTTAACTAAAGGAAAGTAAAAATAGAACTCATAATATGCATGTGTAGTTTCAAATGTTATGAGGAACAGTGTTATTTTTTAAGGTATACCACTGTGAAGAGGTAGGAGGTTTTTGTACAGCCATGTATACAAACTGAATCACTGTGGTATTCGGACAAGGGACTAAGCTGCTTGTGACTGGTGAGTACTTATTCATCTATAAATAATTGTGTTTTATCTTTATTGTGTCACTTTCTATGTACAAAAACAAAATATTTTTTATTGTTGCATTTTTTATAGAATGCATATTTAATAAATAAACAAAATAAATGTTTGTATAATATAACATAATGTAATTATTTTATGATTTATTTTTTAGAGATAATACATATTTCATTCTAAATTAATTCGTTTTTTTGTTTGTTTTTTGCTTGTACTGAGAATGAAAAGCAGATAATATGTCCTGGTTTGTTTTTATGTTTCCTTCTCATGTCATATTCATGTCAGTTTATACATAAATAAATGTACAATGATTGCAGAGATTAGTTCATTTTTGAAGATTGTCTAGTATCCGAATTATGTTAACCTGCATTGTAGAGTATCTTTATTTTTTAAACATATTTTTTTCCTTATTCTTTCCTCTTTGTTTTATATTTTTAATTTGTTGTACTATTTTCATAATATAAGGATAGTTTTCATCAATAACATTTTATATGTATAATGTATGAATATATATTTATTGTTATACAAAAATAATTACTTTTTTTAATAATACATATTCTTATATGTCATTAATTGTTCATTTGTTTATTTTAGTTTGGTTTTACTGTTTTGAATGACGTAGTGGGAAGCACTTTGTATTACATGAATGTGTATGAAAAGTGCTATATAAATAAAGATTGATTGATTGATTGATTGATTGTGACAATATCTTCTCAGACTGCAGCCTTCCTCCTCCTGTCTTGACCATCCTCCCTCCATCCAGAGGGGAGCTCCAGACCAACAAGGCTACTCTGGTCTGTCTGGCTAGTCAGATGCCTAAGATATCTCTGGGCTTTGCTGAGGTCAGCTGGACAGCAAGTGGGAGTCCAGTGGCCAGTGGGGTCTCCACCAGCACTGCTGTTTATCAACCAGATGAGACTTTCCAAATCAGCAGCTTTCTCTCCATCGACACATCAGAGTGGAAACATGATAAGGTCTACAAATGTACAGTGTCAATGGGCTCTGTTGCTTCAGAGAAAACTATCAGGCAGTCAACATGTGCTAGAGAATAGACACACAATTAGCTTGGTAACTGTGTTTCATGCTTACTAGATTTGAGCGTTTTTAGGCTGCAATAAATCATTAACGGCTAAAATATGAAGATACATGTTTATTTTTGAACTTATATTTAATTGTATATTCAGCCTAATGTCTAATTCAATAATTGTGAGCCAGTTAAAAAAAAAAAATTGCATAACCTCAACTTTTATTTAATAAAAAGCATTTAAAAATGTGTTTTAAAATATTTTTTACATTTCCATTAGAATGTTTGTGGATTATAGCAAGGGTCCCATTCATATCGTGTACTGTAGCTAAATCAGAGAAATGCTTCCCCCTTGTGGTTGAATACATTATACTGGCTGACATAAGGATGACATATTAAATTACACTATATTAAAGCTTTAACCATTCCTTTTATCACTACTATTCCAACAACAATACATTGTAATTGTATAATAGTTTTTGTAAAACACGTCTTCTTCAGCATTCATACAGTACATGGGTAGTTATTACGAGACAATACCACACACCAGCAGTTCTAAGGTATCTTATTGATCCTCATTTCCCGTACTCTGACTGGCACTGGCCTTGAGACGCTTCTCCTTCCAGTTTCCTGCACCTGTGCCAGTAGTGGGGTCCTGAGGCCTATGTTGCCATGGATGCGGTGCATGGGTCTGGAAGGCGGAATGAACTTGCCAGCCTGGAGGTCATCCACAAATGTTTCCACCCTGTCAAACTTCATGGTGAGTGTCCCCAGCTCCTCCTTCAGAGAGCTGAATTTATTGTATAGTTCTCCCAAAGCGTTTGACAGTGGCTGGATCCTGGATATTCATAAGATATACAATATTACAGACAGTGTGAGAATACTACTTTTAACAGTCAAAGTCAACTAATTGAGGCATTATCATATAATGCTACAGTGCAGGACAAGTACATTCACCTATAATGAATGCTAAGCTAATCAGTTGATTTTCATAACCAAATTTACTAGAAGCATGTAGCCTGTAGCCTGGACACTGGGCGTTCATTGGCCCACATGCAGTCCTTTAGAACCTATAATACCTATTATAAAATACAGATTTCTTGTTACATGGTCTCTAGAGAAATGGGTCAAGAATTATGTTTTCAAAAACATTTTCTTTCAATGGAAAGGAAGGGTGAAATAACATGTTTTCTTTTCATAGTGAGGCCCTTACACCCACGCGTTACGTCTTGCTTGGACGACTGACCTCATCTACTTGGCTTAATGGATCTGCTATGATCCTGGACAGAACAATGTAGGTTATGCAATCCACAACATGTAGAATAACATGTGAACTGATGTCACTGATTTCTTTTTTAAATTCCCTGCACTATGCTATTACACAATATTGGGTTCTTTCTCTTTTATTTTATTTTATATTTTAGCCCGAGCAACAGTATTAACCCTGTATGGTATGTACAAGTCTAGAGTTATGCTCTACCTGTTGTATTCGGGAAGCACTAAAGCATGGTCATTGACTAGCATGTTTTTAACCTGGGTGATGATGGCAAACTTCCAATTGTTCAACACCTGGGTCAGGTTGGAACAAGTCTTGGCATGTTCTGTTAGAGAGACATATATAATACATTACTAATAGTAATGATATTATAATACATATTAAGACCACAAAGGGCAATATCTTTACTGCACAGTACTTCGTTACATATTACATTGCGCCTGACCTTTGGGCTCCCTGGCTGAGGTATCTTGTCTCCATTTCTGAGCTCCACATAGGCAGAGCATGTAGAGAAGGGTCACAACTGTCTTCATATTTAACACTGGACTACTGTTCAACATCAGTGTACATGAAGAGTATTCTCTACAAGAAACAACAGGCCCACAGAACCATTGGAACTTAATTTAAGAACACATCGCTTAACACATAAATCAGGTTTATTTTCTTTGTATAGTGAATTTAGCTTGGAACTGCTTGGACTTGACAAATTTGTTATTTTTTCTTCTTCTTTCATGCCAATACTATGATTATTGCTATGACAAATTAATTACGGAAATACATCGTTCTCTTTGTAGTATTTATCCAAATGATTTTCAACACACCTGTAATAGGTCTAAATTTAATTGCCGCAAAACTAGCAGTTTTAATCTTGATTAGTATCACAAATTAAGTTAGACCATTTTCTGATGATGTTTATATCAACTGTGCTGGGCACACTTCGGGGTCCAGATTATGGACACCACTTGTTATGTCTATTATGGCTTAAAGTGACTCTATATTACTTTCTGCCACTATATGTCAAACTAGTGCACCAGCATTTTAGACCAAAACCTGTTCATGGGCATCAAACACCCACACACACTAACACACACTAACCTGGAAGCACAGATGCTCAAAAAGAAAACTCAGCAGAACTTGGTTAGAGCATACAATATACTATACTCTTGATAACAATTAAATATAAAACCAGTATTTCACCATATATTATATAATGCTGCAACTCGGTTTCAGCAGTCATAACAGAAGATACATTAACTTATTAAAAGTAGAGTTAGGGATTCCTTTAGGGTGCTCCCTCAGAAGCTCCACCCCCCACATTGATCACACATGGCTAGGGCTAGGATAGTGTTGTGTAGTGCGTGTGTGCCCATTTACAGAGCCCGGGTGGTATAGAAACACCAGAATATATTTTTAGCGTACACACAGAACAGGCAGCGAGAGGACTGTCGAGATATTTGCTGAATTTGACAAAAAGTTATTATCTTGTAGCCTAATCGCTGTCTATTACTAATATTACAAATGTAAGATCATGTACAATGTAACAGTAAAAAAGATAATACACCAAAATATTACATTAACACATGTTGAAGACCCTCGGGGGTCTATACCCCAGTTTACAAATCACTAAACAATTAGTTTCCAATTAGAAGTGATTACACTATGCGGTACCTGTTGGTGAGATGGTGCTATTGGGGTTTTCTGGATCAGGCCAGCAGAGCAGTAGCAAGTCTGTTCCTTTAATCCTTTCAGCAGTGACACTGGGAGAAAACTTGACCTGAGGAACCCTTTTATAACGCTCTGCCTTAACGCCTCCTTCTCCCACCCACTTCAATGATGCTGCCTCATATGCATGCTTAGTTACATGTGTAGTCACTTAAATCTATGAATAACCTTTAATTACAATATATGACGTTATGCACGTGAGAAGGTAAAGAGCCAACATCACATTAGATATGTAAATACAGGGCCTCTACAGGCGTATATTGGTATAACAATGTCCTTCACGTGCTGTAGGTTCATGTTAATTTATGGTATAGGCCATTTGTCTCCAGGGGCTATAATCCAGAAAAGGTGTTTGATGTGGCAAAATGGCTTTGGGCTCCAACACAGCATTCCTACTGGCTACTGTAATACCGTCTGTCTAACATCTGAGCTTCAACCGCCACAGCCAATGCTGGTCCCTTTATAGTGTCAGGGTGATGATACAGGGTATCGGAGTCTATTTCACTTGGCCCTCAGAAGCATGGTCATGATGAAGTGTCAATACAATGTGCTTAACAGAATAACTGTGTTATGTCAAGTTGGGTCACTTTAAGAAGAACACACCATATTTATGTAATTTAAAATTAGAAAACCAACATTGAAGCTGAATGAATTGGCACATTCCACTTATTTTTACTTTGCCATTATATAATGATGAAAATATACTTTTACTCAGATAATTGAACCAAACTGGCGTGCTGTCTAATTGTATATCAGGTCCCCTCACACATACATTTTACAAAAGACTTGGGCTTGACTTGAATAGACTTAATAAATCCCCAAAGAAAATGCACAGCTGTATGAATCAAACTGCTCTATATTTATTTATTAGTTAGGACCATGGAAGACGTGTTCCTTTAACATATAATAAAATGTATTCATAAAGCCCTCCCATTAGGCCCTCCCATTAGGCAAGATGAGGCAGCTGCATAGGGCGACATGAATTTTGCGTAAAGCTGTAAATAAAACGAATTTGTTAAAGCTGCGTCATTGACATAAAGCTTATCTTGCACTGTTGACATTCCCAAATCTAAATTGTATATATTGTCTAAGCTGGCAGAACATCCATAACCAGTGCTGCATAAAGCATTAAGCAACATTTTCAATGAACAATGAATTCATATAAATGTGTCTGAATATAAATGTGTTGAGGGAGTATGGAGAGCTTCAGTGTGTGACCTGACATTAGATAATATACTATATTAAGCAGGAAACCCCATAGTGTCTCGCACCCCTCTCTACTTCCCCTACAACGCTCATACTGAAGGCTAACATCGTTCTATGTCCCAACAACCACATGCACATAAACCATGAGCCGGGGACTGGGGAATAGATATGTGATGTTCTGTTGGCACTATTACATTCAATGAGTGTTCCTTTACGTTTAAGAAGAATAGCTTCTCCCAGACCCTTGCCGTTCAGGCCAGCCAAAGCTTGAGGAAAGAATGACAGCACAGCCCTAAGGGCCAGGAAGTGAGACATACAGGCATTCGTCCCTCTTCCCTTCTCGGACTGGCTCTCTGTCGGCTTTCGTATCAATTCCATTCTCTCACATGTTCTCTCACTTGTTATTGACTTTACTGTATAATGACTATATCATTTTCAAATTCAGATTTCCACTAACAGTCAGTGAAAAATATCAGGGAATATATTCAAAGCTTTGGGCCAAGCAGAAGTGGCACCACTAGGACTCTCAGGCTGCTACCAAACCACATGGTTAGCTGTACAGCAGAGCAAGAAGACACTGACTATTCTCCTATCAAGCTGTACGGTAGTTTATGCTAGCAGTAATACCTTAAAAACATGTGGACTTTGGCAAGCAGTGAATCCTGTGTGTATGCGTGTGTTCGCGTGCACTCATAGGAAATGTATGTTCAAATATCTTGTTACATAATCGGGCGCTGTTAAATCTTTTTTAAAGAAATGCTACCAGAATAATCCTAATAGACAATCCAAATCCATCTGTCATTTTCTCCTGCCAAGTTCATTGCTTAAAAGGCAAAACTCAAGGGGTATGAAGCAAGGAGGTGGACATCTTAGAGAATGTTTGCTAAGAAACATAATCATTCATTCAGATGCTTTCAGAAAACACGACTTGTTTTTTTGTTTTTGTAGCTTCTTGTGAGATTACTTTACAATTTAAAATAAATGTTTACATTTGTATCTGTTTTGTATGTTTGACAGAACAGTAGCTGCAGTAGCTAAGTGTTGTGTGTCTTTCAATGTTGTGTTTTTAGTTTGTGCTATAACTATTGTGTGAGACTCATCAGAATGTATGCACCTTTAGTCATCATGGCTCGTGTTTGCCTGTGAGGCCAAATTGTCTTTGTTATGCCATTTTATTCATTACATTTTATGTAATGTATTTGTAATGTAATGCATTACATGTATGTAATATATTTGTAAAAATATTATTTTGTTATTGATTTGAAAAGAGAAAAAATATAACAATATATAACACATTTTATTCCACCATGCACCCTAACTATATCACACCATTTCCAAAGTAAGCTCACAATACCTGAACATTTAAGAAGGTAGGTTTCAACCCAGACATTATTTTCAATCAGCCATGTGCTCTCATATTCCACAGCTAGCTATATTGTATTTTATATTATATTATGAAATTGACACAGTTCCAGATCTAGTAAGTGCGTAAGTAAGTAAGTAACTATAGCTATCTTGAACATACAGCAGAGGCTTTAATTAGATGATCTTCACGAGTTTACTTAATTGATCACTACCTAAATATTGAAATAAATCAATCAATATGTGAGATAACTATTTATTCTGCTATAATAAACTATAAACTATATGATTAAACTATGTTTTATTATTATTTATTTTAGTATTTTTGTACATATGCCTGTGCCTTTGAGTTTCTCTTGATGATCTGAGGCATGATCTGATAACCTAATCCCTTAACTGTGACTCTCACATGATGGTAAAATCCCACGCATAAGCCCGAGGCTACACAGACTGCCTTACAAGTCTAGCCACATGTTCTCCCATACTGTGCAAATGTGACCTTACTTATAGTATCACACTGACAAGAAAAGTGAAAAAATAATCCTCTCCCACTTGTTGAGAATATAGGATAAACATGAGAACATTCGCTATACCCTGGACACGAAGGGAAGCCGCACAAAATGAGACCAGCCCCCTCATTCCAAAGGTAAAGTGCAACTAATTACCTTTATTTGACAACTTTCATTCCTTATTTGTGTATTTTCTAACAAACTAAAGTGTGAACACGAAACAGTCACAGAAGTAACAACGCATGTTCTATCTTCTTTGTCTGTCTGAAGGCAGACCTGGCAAATGAAGCAGCGTATGATCTTGATGTCAGCCCTGAGCTCCAACAAACAGGGCTGAATAACAACCATGCCTTCAAATCACACCCCTGCACTGGCTACTCCTTCGCTGACTACGTCCTCAAGTATCTCCTGGTCGTGAGCAATCTGCTGTTCAGCATTCTGGGCCTGGTGTTTCTTGGACTGGGGCTATGGGGTCTGGTCGACAAAGAGTCGTTTGCGCAGGAGAGAATTGGAAGCATAGGCACCGACCCAATGCTGGTATTTGTCACCATGGGCATGGTGCTGATTGTGCTCTGCCTGTCAGGATGTGTGGGTGCCTTGAGGGAGAACTGCTGCCTGCTGAGAGTATTCAATGCCACTGTGTTGGTGTTAATTGCATCCCAAGTGCTGGCGGCCGTTGTCGCATACAGTCTACAGGGTGAGATTGAGGGCTACGTGCGCTCGGGGATATTAGCGGCCATGGTGCGCTACCAGGACGACCTGGATCTGAGGTTCATCACAGACGAGATCCAGTCAGGTCTTCAGTGCTGTGGGGCAGATGACTACCGTGACTGGGAGATCAATGTGTGAGTAGAATATGACTGTCATGGGTTGAGGGCAACGTATTTAGGTGAGGAAAATTCTGCTTGGGCTGTGGTTATAAACATTATGGAGCAACGGAAGATTTATTTATTAATTTACATATGCTATTCAGAATCTTTAAAAATAAAACCTCATCATTCTATGTAATCCAGTATACTCCTCTAGTACTTTTGTAATATAACAATAATACACACCAAATATTTTGCTTATGATAGGCTAGGAAAATGTTGGTGTGTCACTTGCGTCTAACATGGTGGAAAGATGGTTGATGTTTTAACTAAATCAAAACAAAAACACCTCTCCCTTTAATGCCATAGGGTGCTCACTCAGAAGCTCCGCCCCTCAAATTAAACACACATTGCCACGGCTAAATTTGTGTTAAATTGTGTGATGCGGTCTGCACCACTGCCATTTACAGAGCCAGGGCTGTGTAGAAACACCAGATTATTTTTTCTGATTATTTATGTTGACATACACAGACAGCTAGCAGATATTTGCTAAATTTGCCACAGTTGTATTGGATTAGAAATTCTTCCCCCACCTTTAAATCTAACACGGAGTGCTGGTTGACTAAAATTGTGTACCACACCTTTAGTTTAACTATCTTCTCAAACAAAACAATCTTTCACAATGCAAACTTGGTTGCATAATAGTCTTTGAGCGTGTGAGACTAATGTGGAAAAGGCTTCCTCCAACTCCCCCTTCCCCATTGTTAACAGTCTTTAATGTGCTTTCTTTCCACAGATATTACAACTGCTCAGCACCTGGTGTGCTGGCCTGCGGTGTTCCGGCCACATGTTGCGTTGACCCTCTAGAGAACGGCACAGTGTGGAACTCCCAGTGTGGCGTAGGGGCGCAGCAGCTGGACGAGTTCTCCGCCCAGAGTGAAATCTTCCTGGGCGGATGTCTGAGGGGAATCTCTCGCTGGATAGAGCAGCACACAGGAACCATAGGAACAGTTGTCATTGTTTTACTGGGCGTCCAAATGATGACATTGTTCATCACCACACGTCTCATAGACTGCATCCATGAGTATACGCTCTAACAGTAAATACCGGAGGTCATGTTATTAAAGCTATTTCCAGCATTGTTAGTTGATAATATACTGTTGTTATTGCACTGGTTAACATTTGTAATACAACTAATGACTCATTAAGTACAGGGGTTACATTACTACAAACTCTTGTGTTTTCATTCTCCCCTCATGGGTGGCAGTCAGAGATTATCCGTGTCATAGAATAATTAATAGCAGTTGAAATGATCGCTAACAGATGATTGATTGAACAAAAAGTCCTCAAGTAGTTTTCTCTTGTAATTTATGAACTTTTCTGATAGCTTTGCAGCTCTCATATGGTAATTTCAAATGACATCATAGCATACGTTTTGTATTAATTTCAAGTGAGAGCTGTTCAAAGACTTAACCGTATACTTCAAAGCACATTGGTACAATGTTTGGTGGTGTGTTTATCAATCCACAAAACAGCACAATGCTGAGATATCTTGACATATTTTGAGTGGCTGCTTTCAAAACCCAGACAGGTCACACCATTATTTTAGGAGTATAAGATAATTACGCAAAATGTTCTAAATATTTATTCTGAATTTGTTTGAACAAAGTGTGCGGTTTATTGTGCAGACGTTCCTTCCATTTTAAAGGGCTTTATGGCAGTAACAAGTGACAAAGTCCAAGTTACAGCTCCATATGCAAAATCAGACACATCATACTCACAGTTGTAGGCAGTTTGATCATCAACTATAAAAAAAACAGCACATTTGCTGATTCTTTCAAATAAGCAAATGTTGAAAGACAAAGTTGTTTATATGGCAGGTGGTTGCCATATCCTTTTTCTTGGTAGATGTAATTGATGTGGAAGGTTGTGGGAACACTCAGATGCTATACTGAGCCAACTCATGCAGCTCCACAGATGTGTGCTTCCCAATGTTAGATCACAGTAATGCCGGAGAAGGAGAGCAAAAATCATTGTAGGCCTAATGATTAACAACACAACCTGACACATTTGTTTTGAAGTTTTATTTTTAGAGGCATAATGACCTATATATGGAGGGTCTTTGCATATATACTGTATA
>JAODOY010003381.1:0-11562 GCA_025399855.1 Forbesichthys papilliferus | reverse complement strand
CATACATATACGTATATCTAGTACATGCATACATATACATCACATATATATATATATATATATTCAGCCAGTGCACCGTATGTCTAAAGTAAGCCAATTCCCTTCCTAGGTGTGCCCACAGCAAAAACAACTTGGAAGCAACAATGACAGATCCAATCAAATGTTTTTTTGAGAGCCTGCCCTTTTAAAACATTTTGGCGGACGTCTCTCCAGATGGACTTGTGTCTACCAATCCATCTGGCATATCAGTGTATCTGCTGACAGGCCTCATGTGCCTACAGCCCCTTTAGATAAAGGCAGGCAATATATTCTAACCAGGTCTCCCGTCCTGGCCAAGAGATAATCTCATGTAGCTTCTTGCTGCTCAAAGTTAAGTATTATTACGTATTACTACTATAAGAATAGACGTGTTGTGCGCTACAGGGAGCTGTTGCTAATGCAGCCAAATCATGAAAATGCCAAACACAAACTGACACGTCAGTAAGAACACAGTGGAAGGTGTTGTTCAATGTGTTGTTGCCCCCCATCAGCCACACACACGCACGCACGCACGCACACACACACGCCCCTGCTGGACTCACCTCAGAGACAGGCTCCTCTTCCTGCGCCATTCTGCTGGGCTCCAAGCTTATGTGCTCCCCCTGCTGGAGAGAAACACAAAACACACGTACAGATGCACACATTATCTAAGGCTGAACGATCGCTCCAGCTCTTACAGTTCAAACATCATCTTCTAATAGCATTATGTAAGTGTAACTTATGTGATGTCGTTATTCAACAAAAACAACTTACACAAATATTATAAAGCCAAACTAGATGATTTAAACCCTTGTAAAAACAAACACCATTTGGACTAAAGTATGCAATTAGTAGTATATTATGTGTGTGACATGAGGGTTGATTTCTAACAACAGCTCAGTGTCAGTAGAACTAGGTTGACCACACGCTGCAGTCAACAGGCCAGACATGCAGACAACGGACAGGCTGAAATATGATCACTTCATTTTTTGAAAGTCATCTTGTGACCCGCTCCGCTGTGTCTCCCGACCCCCACCTTGACAACCACTGGCCTAGAAAGGCAGAGAAAAGACACTATAGCGCTGGCACTGACTGGAAGACGGTCCCACTGGCCGGGCACCTCTCTATGGCTTTAGCTGCTCCGTAATCTGTGTCAAGGTAAGGAGGAGCAGGAGGGCCTACCCAAGACAGAGGTTACGCGGGGTGTGACCAGACAGGAATAAGCCCCCACAGCCTGTAGACGAATCCCTTCTCATGTTGTAACATGAAGGTCAAACTATAATGTATTACTGTGTAAAGACCCACAGACGCCGTCCTTTCACATCATCAGATGGAACTACAGATTACACTACGTTACGTCACTGTGGAAGGGCGAGTGATAAAGGCTGTAAATGTAAACACACATACATCAAATGGTGCTAAAAGAGCAGCCGCAGATGCTTCAAACTACCGTCCAGGCTCTATACGCCACTATACATCATGTTGCCATGGCCGTTACGCAAAGAAACAAGAAAATATTACTTAAAAAACATTTTAAAAGTCTGTTAACTCTGCAAGGGTAAGGTACAGTATGTACAATGTCTGAACAGTGACTACGGCTACTCTGAATATTTCATTTCCATTTAGAGAGCTATGGGAGCTATTCCTTCTAGATGATGGAACGTCAGTATCCAGTTATCTTATCATTATATCATAATATGGTGTTGCTTTGTATGTGTATAGATGTGTGTATGTGGATATGTATACTGAAGGTAGATGTATGAACGTGTGGAGACAATATAACCCCCCTCCCCCTCTAACTGATGACTATTTCTTGACTGATAGGCATTTTTTAACTATACTTTTGCTTTATTATTATTATTGTTTGTTATGAGAGAAATGGGATGGTTTAGGGATTTGTATGCTTTTAAATGTATAACTTGTAAGTGAGACCAATGTTTGACGTGTTGCTGTTTTTCATGCGTGGACCCCAGGAGGAATAGTTAGCTAGGCAGTAACGAATGTTCGTCCAAATAAACAAATAAACCTTGATCTTGCACCCTGTAAAGCGATGTGTATCCTATTATATATTTCTATACGTACTGTGCCTATACTGTATTGATTTAACAACCGCCTCTGTCATGTCTTCTTATGTGGGAGAGATTTGACTAATTTGACTAATGTTTTGACGCTTATGATTAACAGAACAGATCTCCCCCTCCACCCCGCCTCAAGTCTCTGAGGACTAAACGAATCCCCCCACTCCCCCTTGCATCTCTGGTACAGCAGAACTAGGCCATCTCTGCCCGACCCGCTGGCTCATCACTCCAAGTGGAAGCCTTACATATCCCCTGGGTTTGCTTTGCTCCGTTTGAACGCAGAACAACCGGAGGGCTGGTGGAGGAAGCTTTGACAATGGACAAATGGGATTACTGGAGGGATTACAAAACATGCTGGCGCAGTGTCAAGAAAAGAAGGCAAATATTAAACGTGCTCGCTAGGAAAACCAGGCAGAGCCCAAGAACGACAGACGTGTTCGCCTGCCTGATATCAAACTAATAACGGCATTGACACACCATTGTATGTTCATTAGAGTTAGAACTATATAACCACAACCTCCAACCTCCCAACAAATTGAACGGTACGTTGTCTAACTTGGAAATCATTGCAGAGCTCCGGCTCAACCACGCATGCATACCCATGATGCATTGCATCAAAAACACATCTAGCCCACGTTAGCCAAGCAGTTAAATGTATTTAGATATTGTTTACAAATAACATACAGTGAACATATTTTGTATAGGTCAATATAAGGTATAAGGTATATAAGGTCAATAAGAATATTGTCACTCACTGGAAAGTTAGACTAGCCCATATTTATTTATAATGGGTGTAAATAAGTGTTTCCAAAACTATACTGTAGCTGTCGGTTTATATACTGTATATATTAAAATAGGCTTTTTAAAATGTAGCACCATTATGCTTGATTTAGTACAAAATGATTAGGCATTCACTTCTACAATGAATGTTACATGTTAGTGCTTATATATTCTATATATTCAAGTAGGTTGCTGTGATTATTTGTTTCATGTCTTCATTATTGATGTATTTTACTATCTCTGGTTACGCACTGGACACACAACATTCTTGTAGTGAACTTCAACTCTGTATGGATGTCTCTGTGTCAGACCAACATTCTCCTGTAATTTCATCCCCATGTATCACAGAATCAGTTTCGTCTTGCATTTATTAGCCCCTCCCCCAATAATCAATTATGTAAGTCATGATAATCATTTTAAGGTAAGGTAAGGTAAGGTAAGGTATACTTTATTGTCCTGTAGGGAAATTTGTCTTGGGCTTTAGGCCTCTGCATTACATACACATCACTCATACACAACACAGTGCTTATGTGCAAGCTCATAAGGTCATAAAAAGTATAGAAATATATACATTTTGGCACACTATTGTCCATAAAAAACAATAAATGGCAGCAAGTTATGTAAATCGCCACGTAAACAACAAAATGTTTGTGGCATCACTATAAGACTGACTGAATGAAAATGCATGTGTTATTCTTAGTGAGTGCGTTGGAATGGCATCACGCTGCTTTTCCCCTGAATCAAGATGAGTCAGTTCACCATGAGCCTCCCTGCGTTACAATTTTCTCCGTGAGCCAGACCCACCAACATCTGCTGGTGCAGCCCAACAGTGTCTGCCACAAAGCTTCTGTCTCTATTGTTGTCACACAGCAGACACGTTGTCTACATGGACAATGTTTTCCTCAGGGAAAAGCCCTCAACAACTGGTGCTCCATAAATGCACACATTTACATTTTAACAACATGCAAATAGCATTCATCACTGGTCTAGGGAGCAGCGATGCTTCACACATCATACTGTAACAGATCTAAGTAGCCTATGAAACCTTGGGTATACTGTAGGCTATGTGTTGCTAACGCATATAGGACTATGTAGCCTTTGAGTGTTTTTTTCTTCAATGCGTCTTTTGATGACAGTCTTTTGAATGGAACCAAATGTATGCAATTCACGTAAAGCCCCCAAGCATCTTGTAGACTAGTCATTTAAATAGTCACTTCTTCCAATGAAATTGTTAAGAAATGCACTAAGGCTGTGTGTATGTTGAACTAGATTGGGGGAAACACTAAAACTATAAACTAGTTTCAATAAGTTGCATTCAGGAGACAGCTGAAGTAAGATAACACAACTTTCCTCAGATGAGATAGGCTGCTCACTGATGTCATGGGTTATACCAGATAAAACACCTTCATAACCTCTCCAAAACTCACTGATTAAAAGGTTAAGAGTAAGAAAACAAACTTACAGTGTGTGGTCAGGACCTGACCACGCTCTGTGCTGTGGGTACCAAATGCCCGGGCACACCAAACAGCGATAATCCTCACAGATGTAGCAGGCTGCCCACTCTCTCCTGAACAGACAATGACCCAAACACCCAGCGTAGCCCTTTTATAATGCTACACAACCATGGCTAATGTGCTTAGCAATGCTAGAAACTCTTTGAAACTCTCCATCAATGACTATCAGACTCTGAGGGATACTATTGATCATATTTATATACAAATCTAAATAAGCTCTATTTAGGTCTCTGTGTATATTAATTTATCCTGATTGTATGTATATTTATTAGTTTGTTTCTTCTGTTTAACACCTAATCTAGTTATTGTATTTTCAGATATTTTAGCTATAGGCCTAAATATCTATAATTCATCAAATATTCGATGTTATTTAATTGTTTGATTACTTGTTTTAAATGTGTTTTGTAACTGTTGAAGCACTTTAAATACTTAAATACTTTTTATAGGAAATGTGCTATATAAATAAAGATAAATATACTTTGATTTGATGTTAATAAAAATCCACTTTTACCCTCAGTCAACAAAGTGATATGCCAAAGAAATGTCCTAGATCAGAGGTTCCCAATCTTTTTTGTGCCAAGACCCACCAGAGAGGACTTATCTCTTTAGAGACCCACCAAACACCAGTATCTGTAACGTAACTTTCTAAACATATCCAATTTAGCTAAGGTGTGCCAACTATTTTTAAGTAGAGCTCTCCATAATCTATGGTGTGCACACGGCTAAATAGGATTCCATCCAATCAGGAACAAATATGCTATTTTCCCACGACCTTACTCACAACCAACGAGTGGAACACTTATTCACAGATAGACACAGTAAATTAAATGGCGGCTTGATCTTACAAAGTATTTGCTCATTTTTGCAGTAAAGCGTGAGATTCCAATTAAGAGTATCGCCATATTGGTAAAGTGGCTCCTTTGCCGCATGCGCAGTACAAACAGAGGATTACTAAAAGTAGCGTCGATGTCGCTAATACGCCGCTTGTTGCTCGTGCACGAGAAATGCACGTGCAGCAGCAGGAACAATCGTCCAAACAAGATTTATCGATATTGTTAGAATAAATATATAAGCACCAAGAGAATATTATTAAGCGCCATATGAACCAAGTGTGAGAATGTCATGTTCTTATGTCTGGACCATGGAATAGGCACACAGGCACTGATTGGACAAGGGTGCAGAACACCTACACAACAAAGTGTTGATCGTTAATACCGTGTTGTATATAAATATACATATATACATTTAGGCCATGGGCGTAGATTTCATTTCAACATGGGGCGGGGGGCATATTAAGCGGGGGGACCATGGGGTCCTCCCCAATGTTGAGAATCAAACACTTAATTTTCTGCAAGGTGGTGAATTCTTATGGAACCATTACTTACTTACCCCCATCCCTCCCAAAACTACACCTATAGGCTATGACCACAGTGTGTGCTGGCCAAACATCTAGCAATTAGTTATCATTTCATCACAATTCAATGCTAAACCCTCAAGCATTATCTGTAATCCAGAAATAATCCCAAAACACAGCCAAGACAAATCCCAATCTGCTCTTTGCCCCCCTCCCTACGTGTCGGGAACACACGTAACACACAGCCTGCTATGCCCACAGACCTGCAGGTGGCCACATTGGTCTGACTTGTGTGGCCTGCAGTGCTGAAGGTTTGGTTGTTTAGGAGTTGCACATTTACCCTTATACTTGAGTGCCAAACCAAAAGTCTTTAGGCATTAACCCTTAACTTTGAGTGTCATTAGTAATGGTAGACTATTTGGTAGAAAGTTTGTGGAGTAATAAGGGATTCTTATTGGCATGGATGTTTACTTAAGAAAACATATCTCAGAATAGTCAGAAACAACTGGGGAAGCTGCTCTACTTTGTGTTGCCCCCATTATGAACATGAAACTCCCATTACACCTAGTTCTTCTACTCCTAAGGCTCTACAGGACTTTATTGTATTTGCTTTCCTACATCAGATCATTGACTTTTAATAATAGAGCATCAGATCTTTTGGTCTCCACAGTAGTGATGAGTCGTTTGCGAATTTACCTACTCTAGCCTTTACATGAAGATGGGAGTCTGTTCCAGTCCAGTTTCTACTTTCAATATGTATAGCATACTTGACACCAAAGCCAATTCTAAGTTATTTATTATTTATCCTTAAATAAATAAATAAGTTAATACCTGAACAAAAATGTAAATATTGTTTGACAAAATTGATTCAGCAACTTAAAGACCATTGGTTTTACAACCATCAATGTCAATGTCAAAATCAAATGTTTTTATACCAAAAACAATGTAAAAGAATGGTAATTATTATGGAAATCAATTAGGCTATTTTAAGTGATATGTGCACTCATGTCATTAGAACATAGTAGGCCTATTGTTTAATTTGTCTGAATTATAAATATAAATATAAATATTAAATGAATTAAGAAATAAAGAAAAAAAAAAGAAATAGATGTGGTACCAAATGAAGAGACCCCTCCCCTGGGACTCAAAAGAGCCCCCTACAACGGGATTCTGTACCGGGCACACCTTCTGTCAAAAATAGTCACTGCACCTATCTTTAGCGAAGGAGAGCGGAGAGCTGCTTCTGGACGTGTCGTAAACGACCGTGGTAAAGGCAGTTTTACGTTTGATATTGAGGGAACACAGGGGAGGCAGACCGCAGGACGTGACAAGAGACAAAACACAGTCCATGATTTTTTTAATAAAGGGAAAAATATGTGTGTGAATATTTCAAATTTCCATAGTTTTTTTCTGAATGTGTCAGAAAGTTCAAACATTGTTCAAATTGCTCAGAGAGATGCCCTACCCAAAACACAGTCCATTGTTTTTTAATAAAGGGAAAAAATGTGTTTCAGAATATAAAATAGAAAATATTTCAGAAAAAAGTTTTGATATTTCTTTTGAAATTTTAACATTTTAATAGCTTTTTTCTGAATGTGTCAGAAAGTTCAAACATTGTTCAAATTGCTCATAGAAATGCCCTACCTAAAACAAAGTGCATTATATTTTGAAATAAAGTTTTGATATTTAAAAAAAAAAATCAAATTTCAATAGCTTTTTTATTTGACACATTCTCTGACACATTCAGAAAAAAAAAAGATTTTTTGAAATAAAGTTTTGATTTTTTTTGAAAATTTCAAATTTTAATAGCTTTTTTTTCTCTGAAATTTTCTGACACATTCAGAAAAAAAACATTTATTTTTTTTCTGAATGTGTCAGAGAATGTGTCATACGTTGATTATGTACTTTGTGGACGCTCCCTTACATGCGCTGGTTATGTGAAGACCGACCACAATGTTGCGGTAAATCTGAATGTCTGAATATCTGTCCAATATCAAACGTAAAACTGCCACGTGTGGTTATAGTGAAAGCATAGACTAGAGTGGCCAGCAGCCGGGTTGACCAGCACCGGAGGCTGCCTATCTCCATGAAGGCCTTCGTTCATACTTCATGGCACTTGGTGGCAGTAATGCGCCGTTTGTTACTGCCGTACAACGAAGAAGAACATACAGCAGAAGAAGCAGGTCGTCTGTGGCGTGCATGCTGTCAAGTTCTTGCTCAAGAGTCTCTATTGAGCACTGGTACTGGTAATTAAACGTTAATTCATTAGTTTACATGCTACATAATGTTATAATTCAAGTGGCCGTATATTTTTAAAATAATTTTTGGAAATATATAAATACAACAAGATGAGAAAGGAAGATATTGTATACATTTAATATTGTTCATTATGACTTCGTGTTGGAAGCATCCTTGCCCCTGTTTAAATCAGCAATATATGTGGCCTATTGCAGGAATACGTGACTATATTCATGCTACCAATGACAGCTCCTGCTCGGGACATTAGGGAGGGCTATTTGTTTTGGTGACCCATTTCATAGCCTTGGTAAATGAAAGGTATCTAAGTAAATCATTCAAGAAAGCTTGTCGGTCAAAACAAAATAACCTCTTGCTTCGGTCAGAAGCTCTGCCCACCACACATTGAAAACACAGCAAAGACTAGGATATTGTTATGTGGTGGGGCATTCCTGTTATGCAGTAACATTTCTGTCCCAGTGAATTACTTCCTCATATGTTCTGTAAAATGTGTCAAATATTTGTAACAAATGGCTCAAATTCTAGATTTAAGTATTTTTTATAACATAAAAAGTGAATAATGCACATATATGTTTATTATCTTTTATTTACCTTTTTATTTTGGTATGCATTACATTTTACCATGTCCCCAGTGCAAAGTAACCAACTTCCACATGAACTAAAAGCCATCAAATTATATAATACTCAAAATATGTTATTATTGTTTTATAGACCATGTAAAACTATCTCTAAACATTCATGTATACCAGGGCAAACTATTTTTTAACATTTTCATAATTTATTGTTTGTCCCTGAATTAATCTTCCACCTTGTTAGTTTGTAGTTTTTGCCTTCTAAAAACAAGAAGACTACAATTACATTGAGGCCATATTCAGGAATTTACATTGTAATTTTGGAGGGAATTCAAAGTCACAAAGTGAGTTAAGCATAAACTTTCAGTCAAATATTTTTTCCAAGTTTAATTATGTGAATCTGCTTGTCGCACTCATAAAGTTCCACCCTGTTAGGCTAAATTATGAAGAAAGTTTGTCTAGTATTACAAATAAAAAAAACATATTTGATATAGTTATAAAAGAATATGAACCTTTTTTTTTAAGTGCCTGAGCTTGACCATTGTAATTTCCTGGGAGTTAAACATGTCGCTTTTATGATATAATACCAAAAACCTGAAAAATCTAAACTTTTTTTTCAAACTTTATGAGTCCAAAATGTTACTGCATAACAGGAATGACCCTGGTGCGATCGACACCACCGTGTTAGTGCTACTATATACAGAGGCAAGGCTGTGTAGGCTACAAACATCAGATTTTATCCAGTACAAAGGCAGCCAGCAGACCAATGAGATATAGCCTATTGTGACTTGACAGTGCAATCCTATAGCTGTAAGTCAACTAGCTATTGTAACATTGCATTGTAGCCTACAATTTCTTGTTTTAGTTTTTGTTACCTCACTAGTGCCATACCACTAACCTACCCCTAGATGGCAACATATAAGCAAAACAAGCAGAGATGTTTGCTTTACAATTTAATTCATAAAATTAATGTCTTAAATAACGAGGGCTACGAAACACACTTTAGATTGATAATAAAAATAAATTATTTCATCATAGTCTGATTCAATTGTCATGTTATTTTACGGGCATCAAAATGCTCTCGCTGATATCTACGTTTTGTATGACGTAAACATGTTAGTGCAAGCACTCCCGGAAGCCATAGAGAATGCATTGAAGAGCCTGCGTTTTTCGAAAAAAGTTGTTAACGTGAATGTCTATGAGACGATTATCAGCCATATTGAAATCTCCCAAAAAGGCCCAATTCATGCATGTGTTAAATTATCATATGTGCCACATTTACTATCATCGTTTCTTGCCTTGATGAGTTCAGTTTGAAGTTCATTGGCCAGTATAACAGCAGATCCAGTATCCCACTGGCACGATGTACAGGGAGGAACAGTTAGATGAAGGTCAAAGTATATATGAATACAACATGTGTGTGTGGTCCTTCCAGACATGCCTAAGAGGAAAGCAGCGTCTGCGGAGGCAGGGTGTGACCCAGACCGGTCCCCAGAGCAGTCCCCTGCCGAACATGCGATGCGTGGCGACGCCCCCCCCTCCCCCCTGTGCTTCGACACCCCCGCCAGCCTGTTCCAGAGCCTGATCCAGCCCTGCGGCAGCGAGGAGTTCTTCCGGGAGCACTGGGAGAAGCGGCCGCTGCACCTGCAGCGGTCTGACGCAGCGGCAGGCCGCTACTACGGCTCCCTTTTCCGGCTGTCGGACCTCCGGGGCCTGTGCGGCCACGGCCTGCGCTACGCACGCGACCTCAATGTGTGCCGCTGCATCGGCGGCCGCAAGAAGGTTCTGAACGGGGCGGGCCGCGTCAGCTACTCCGCGCTGAGCCGCGACCTGGCCCGGAAGAAGGCCACCATTCAGCTGCACCAGCCACAGAGGTTCAAGGTGAGCCAACACAGGAGATGCTGCTGCTCCGCTGGGCTTGTTGAGCTGGAGCGTGCATAGCAGGACTGTGATGGGACGCACCAGTCCTGCGGTCCATGCGGGCCCTTTAAAGTCGCCTACGGTTTTTGCTGGCTTGTAGTGTACATGTGGTCCCTCAGACATCTTCTAAATCAATAGATTCACGATTAGGGCTGGGTACCGTCGCTGCAATACATAACAAGCACTTATGTAAACTGTATCAGAGACGTCAGGTGGAAATGAGCTTTAAGTCTGATAACAAGCATCTTTCCGCTTTGAGGTTAATGTATTTTACACAAACAAAAAGTAAATCCATACCGTGATTTTGAGTATCGATACAGTATCGCAAACTGTAATATCGTGATACTCGGGTGTACATTTTCTTACACCCCGTCCCCTACACCCTACTGTATCAGAAATAACAGGACTGAACTGTGATGAGATGCTTCAGTCCTGCTGTTGATATTGACTAAGGTCCTGTTATTTAAACATCTGGATTTTCTGCGTTGGAAATGGCTCCTCACATCATATCTGTTTAAAGTCGCCTAAGGTTCTTACTGGCTGTACATTGCGTCATCAAAATCAAGCATTTAGCATTTCTTAAAGTTGTCCGTCTCAGAGCTGGGGTGTAGTTACACTTAGCTAGCCTGGTGAGACCATCCTAATGCCACCAGCACCACCGCAGCCATCAGTCTGGAGAAATCAGCCTTACTTCTCCTTTAAGGCCTGGAGACATTAGACATGCAGATACGTGGGTGTACACCATCTCCTGTTTCTCTTCCCAGGATGAGTTGTGGCGCATTCAGGAGAAGCTGGAATGTTTCTTTGGCTCCCTTGTGGGGTCAAATGTGTACATAACACCAGAGAAGTCCCAGGGACTCCCCCCTCACTATGACGATGTGGAGGTATCACACTAAACTGAATGACCACACTCACACACACTAAATACACATAGCCTAACAGTAAGTACGTCTATTTCATTGAATGTAGACACCCATCAATAGTATAAAGACCAACAGTGGGGGGGGGGGGGGGGGGGGGGGGGGGGGGGGGGGGGGGGGGGGGGGGGGGGGGGGGGGGGGGGGGGGGGG
>JAODOY010003380.1:0-11562 GCA_025399855.1 Forbesichthys papilliferus | reverse complement strand
TGTGTTCGGTGATGCGCTGCTGGTGCCACATCCTTGGGGGTCTGGGGTATGTTGGTGTGTAGGCTCGTTCTGTCAATATCTTCGGGATTCCATTCTCTGTCTGAGATTGAGGGGGTTGGGAAGCGGGTCTGGGGTCCCTGGTGGTTTGTGTTTTGGGGATGGTGGGAATGGGACTCCTGATGTTTGTTTGTAATTGGAGGGTTTGGATGATGAGTGTAACATGAGTGGTGGTACTACTTTATTTTTTATATATTGTATTGTTTTTACTAATTTTGTATTGTTTGTAATGACGTAGTGTGAAGCACTTTGTGTTACATGAATTTCTATGAAAAGTGCTATATAAATAAAGATTGATTGATTGATTGATTGATTGATTAATTGATAATATCCATAATTGAGACTTACATGAGAAACCTATGTTACATAGGATGCATATTCACTTAGCCCAAACACAATTCACCTGCAAAAATAAACTATATACACTATTGTAGCCTATGTTCACATTGCAAATCAGTAGCCTTCTACGTCAGGCCTTGATTGACAAATAATTGTTAACAAGGTCGAAGGAAAAAAAACAATTGTGCATGATTAGTTTGTTTAGGCTACTTTTTATAATGTTGAACATAAATAGTCAACTTCCGGAGGCATGGTAGACTACCTGTGAGGGGAGATCACCAGCCGACACTGACACCACGGGTAGGAATCCTGAGAAGCGTCGCTCTAGCGTCGGCAGTCTTCATCTCGACGACAGCGTCGGGATGCAGACGAGTCATTTCCCGTGGTATGCTTTCTACGATAAAGATGTCGTCTCTCCTTCTACCTCCTCACCTGTTCACGCTACCTACTCCACGCTCGATCGCGACGTGGTGAAACAGGGCTACCTGGGCAAGACAGAGCGGAGCCACAGGCGGTATTTCGTCCTGAGAAAGGAGAGCCACACAGGACCGAGGAGACTGGAGTGGTTTGTGACTGAGGAGAGGTTTGATACAACGAGGGCGTTTGTTGGTATACCAGCCTTATTTGGTCCCAACAAGCAAAGGTGTGTAAATTCACAATCCTGTCCAACATAGTTTCCCCTAATGACCCTTCGTCTAGACGATAACGCCTTATATTTGCTAATAATGCTTTCCAGATTATTTCCCATAACTAATCATTTATTTGCACATTTTCAGGGTAATTTACCTGCGCTGTTGTGTCAGCGTCAGTAAGATTGCCAGTACCAGGAAGGGCCACACGGTGGCATTGTACACCAAGGACCAGACCCTGTTGCTAATAGCTGAAGACCAAGAGGAACAAGAAGAGTGGTATCTGCCCCTCATGAAAATGATCCAAGAAGAGAGAGAAATAATGGAGGAGAGGAGAGCTTTAGAGGATGGACGTGAGAGGCTCGACGAGGATGACGATGGTTACTGCACCCTTCTCCCTACTGCTGTTTTTAAAGAGGTTTCCTTTTCTCCACCTTCACTGAAGTTATGTTACTGTATAATTGAAGTGATGTTTTCACCAGTATTCTGTATATGCTGTGTGTCCCCCTTCTATCCCCTATCCTCCCTTGGCTAAGGTTTGGCCCGTCACTGTGAAGCCCAGGGGGCTGGGGCGTGCAAAGTCTCTTCTGGGGGACGGCCGTCTATGCCTGTCACCCCCGTCGCTCCTCCTGTATAGAGTGGGCAACGGCGGTGAGCTCCCGCCGGTGTTGCTGCCACTCCTGAGCGTGCGTCGGTTTGGCCACGTTGAAGGGCTGTTCTTCCTGGAGTTGGGCCGCTCGGCACCACACGGCCCTGGGGAGATCTGGATGGAAGTGGGTGACCAGGGTAACCGAGACCGCCACAGCAATGCTCACAAAGTTATACGTTAACATGCAATTGGGTTATTCAGTAGAAGGCTTTCATCCAAGCCAATTTAACAAGCATCCTACAAGTATTATATTGTGCGGTGGGTTTGTGGGTGTGCGCAGTGTGTTCCGGCTCTGACGCGGCCTCCGGAGCTGACCTCGCCACTCGAATCAATGCTTGTACCAACAGACATCACAACACCTAAATTATACAGTAAACTAACTTCAGTGAAGGTGGAGAGAAGGAAACCTCTTTAAAAACAGCCATAGGGTGCAGTCACCATCAGTTGGAGGCATCTCAGAAAAATCCCAAAAGCAGCTCAAAGAATTTAAATTGCAGTAGTTTTGGGAGTGGAAAGAATAGACTGAATTATCTTCCATAAATAGGAAGTCTAGGTTGGACAGGCAAAGTAGTTCTATTTCATTTCGCTAGAGGCGGTCAGTAGTTAAGCACCTGTATATCCGTCGCACGCATGTGCAGGTCAAGGGTTTGTATTGACAAGGTCACCTGTGACCTGGGTGACGTGTGCCCCCCCGCCCCTGGTACTAAACACACGTCTGGTGGAATCCCAGCATCAGACCAAAATAAATGCACATGCGGGCTATGAAATCAAGGAACAGAGGACCTCAGATTACAATACACAGAGAGGGAGGAAATGTGATGTCATTCTCTGCTCACCATGCATTTGCGCCACTGTATCTTTACATGGCAAATAGTTGTTTTCTGCTAAAGGTATAGTAAGTAATTCTGGAGAAACTCCAGAACTCTGCTACAGTACAGTTCTAATGTATTTGTATTGCTTGCTCATGTCTTCCCCAGGAGAGCCAGATCTGGCCCAACACGTTCACCAGAAAGTCCGTGAGGCCATGAGGGAACTGCGGGCTCTTCCCGACTTCAGTCGCTTTCCAGCTGCGTCCCCCGACTACCAGCCCCGCCTCAGAGCCAGGGTTCAGGACAAGGTGGGGGCAGCGGCAATGGTGCCCCAGCGCCACCAAGATCCCTGCGAGCCAGAACTGGCGTCCATCAGCGACGGCTACATGGACATGTCGGTAGAGCGCTCGCTTCTTGTAGCTATGGGGACGGAAGAGCGCTCTGGTGAGATCTCCGTGGTAACGGAGGAGCTCAGTGGTGTGGAAGCCAATGAGAGGCTGGGAGGCTGGGAGGACGATGAAGAGGAAAAACCGGGGTACATGATGATGTCGCCTCAACGAAGGCACAACTCTTCAGATGACTATGTGACCATGGGCAGCCCACATACACACACACTACAGCCTGCTGCCTCTTCATCACCCCTTCAGAAAACATTCAGCAGGTGTTGTTTTACCTTTGAACCTTTTAGTTGTTATTGGTTGACATGCAACCAGTTGGTACACTTAAACCTCACTGTAATGAACAGATAACATATTCCCCTCTCCTCCTCTGTAGCTGTACTGTCAACCAATTAAATCATAGCTGTATCCATGCCCACCCTGATTGGCTGCTTCCGGAACTGCAGACCAACCAGAAGCAGCAAGAAGCTAGTGAGTTGCAGGTCTTACAGGAGGCCAGTGGAGGGACCCTCCCACAACCACAACAGACAGTTTTCGCTTCACGTCCTCTGAAGATCGATATTGTCTTCAGCCTGTTCACCCCGGTTCTTCCAACCGTAAGCCCTACACAAACCAAATCTACAGCTAACCAGACTAGTCCAGTTGTACCCGCTACGGACCGGTCTACTGTTCGAAGATTCTGCCTGTCGTCTTGTCTGCCTTTCTGCCTGCGGGCTGAGGATAAACTATGAGAATGTTTGTTTTGTACTGCTTAATAATCTGTGTTTACACTACACAGTGGCTGGTGGGAAATGTCTGTCATGATACTTTCAGGTGAATCTGTGTAATGGTAAATGTAAGCCATTACACTCACAAGCACGTATGGCCTTTTTACAAGGTAGCGATTCTCAGAGGTGATGGGAACATGAATTAATTAATAAATTAACATTTCAATGACATTTGAATGTTGGATAAATTGTCTGTCACCTGGGAGATATTTGTCAACAGCAAACATTTGTGTGAATGGAGTAACGATTGTTCTTTCTCCATACACATCCATTTTACAAAATATTGTATTAGTTAATAAGTTTAAAGGGGACCTCTTCACTTGTGAACGCTCAAATCTGCACCCCATGTTTAAATGTCCTTCCATCAACTGCATGACTGTACTAGGTTGTAATGGAGTTAGTCTCATTTAATTTAGTCAAATATGTGCAACAATGCTGCAAGTGTGCAACTTTTGAACTAGTTTTTTGCTGCACTGCCCAGTGGTAAATGAAAGCTTGATTATAAAATAAGGGGAATCTCTTAAATGTAACCTATATGATATTTTAAACAAAAGCAAAAAATATATATTCTTGGGAATCAGAAAACTTTATTAATCCCAAGGAGGGCAATTCATTTGCATTTTACCGCAACCACAAACATTTAGCGTCAAACTCAGCTCAGGAAACAAAATAACAAACAAGGTCAGAGTAGGACATTAGTGTAAAATAAATAGAACAATTGCTACAAGATGTCAAAGTGTAAAGCACATTAAAAATATTTCAACTCAAATATAACTAAACGGATATGTCAGACCATCACCTGCAATAATTGCAGAAATTTTAAAGGGTTAATGATAATAAATAATCTTAGTAATAAAAATGAGTTAAAATGATTAGTCAGTTTAGTAGCCTGATAGAAGGGATACAGGAGTTGGAGTATCGGTTTGTTCTCCTCCGGGGTACATGGCAACGGCGCCTTGAAGGCATCAACTCAAACATTGCAGACAAAACATGATTAGGTTGGCCTATAATATTCTTTGCCCTCTTTTTTGTCTGATTCTTCCAGAGGGAACACAAGTCTCTGTTTGATTCCAAACCTGAATAGTATTTATATAGAGTATTTGACAGTTAGGCCAAAGGAGCTTGATTCCACTGCCAATCTCACGATTTAATCTTAAATTGTAGTTAGTATGGACCTGATCATTCCAGAGTTTTAGTTTCTCACAATAAATCTTGTGATTTTGGGCCAGTTTCACAGACATGGATTAAGGCGCCAATGAGCACAACCTCAGACTGTTATTTTGAAAGCAAGCTGCCAGGTCTCTTCCTTTACCCTCAGCCTGGAAATGGTGTGGCCTGCTGGGAGGTGGGGCTAGGAGCCATGTAAAAGGTTACAACTGTGTCTATAGTAGTATGTATATAGTAATGTTAGTATAGGCCTATATTTGAATGAAGACAATTTTTTTACCATGTCACTATAAACAATGCAAACTTAAAAAATTAATAACCAAACAAATGTTGAATTCCATTTATTCTGTTAAATTACAATCCTAATGTGATAAGAGTGATAATGAAAAAAAAAAAAGCTTTGCATAGAGAGTGGAGCTTTGGCCAAACTAGGTTTGAATATCTAAAATCCACCAAAGCTTGTTTTGTGTTAATTTGCTCTGGCCTGAAATGTAGCAGCCTACTCTGTTTATGATAACTAAACACGGACATGTTACAAAGTATTTTAAATAGTATTCAACCCTCGTCTGCCTGTGGCACAGACACAATAATTAGGCAGGCTGTCACTTGTGATGCCATTTTAAATGATAGTTTCCAACAAACATGTCTCTATTAAAGTAAATAAGACTGTACAGACTTTGGGGTTGGTCACTGAATGTTGAGTTGTACAGGACCTTATGTAAATCGGAGGCCAGTGAATTATACAGATATACACGAATTAAGTCCAGTCCTTTGGTACATTTCCTTTTTGTAGTCAAAAGTCAAAAGTCTGTTTATACAGAACGTACTGTATTAAACCAGAACTACACCCGACTATTTCATTTTTACTTCACAAACACCCTAAAGTCAATAATGGCTGTATTTTAGAATGCAATCATGGTAAACTTTAACTCTGGGATTTACTGATCAAAATCATCACAATTTTTAGTTCCATATTTAAAAATTCCACATTAAATATGCTGACAAACTCTTTCATTAACTGTCACACCCGAAAACCTTTACAAAAGAAAGAAAAAATGTGGTCTGGATTAAATGTTTATGTGCAGCAGAAAGAGAGAGAATGGCAGTTAATGTGTTCAGACTCAAATATACTTTTGTGTTGAAGTTTAATATGTAAGTGTTCATGTCAGGATGTGGTTACATTCACAGTGCAGGGAGACTCCACTGTAAGAGTGCAATTATAAAAAATGTTCATGCGTGTTAAAAGATTATTTTTTTTACTAATGTGTATATGATTAACGGCTGGCAGCATTACTATGTGGAATAACAAGACAATGCGATTAGTTAGTAAGAAAACAAAACATTCAGTTGATACAACTAATTCAATATTCAAATAATTACAGTGAATTTATAAATAACTATGTAATTATGTTGATTGTGACTCATGTTAAAAAAATAAAAAATAAAAAAAAATAAAAAAAAGGTATCATGTGATCAAACACCATTTTGACTTTACGGATACACAATGTGTTGCAACACCTGCGATAATCATGTAGCAAAATAGCAAAAAGGTAATGTTTTACACTTTTTTGATAGCTTTAGACCGATAGTGCATTTCAGAACAACAAAGCATTATATTCTGAGACAGAAGTTAATAAATAAATAGACATCCTAACCATCACTTACATTTGATAGTGAAATGCAAATATTGGAAAAGATTAAACAAAAACAAAAAATGGTTCCAACATCTAATATTTTTTGTAAACTGCAGTTTCAAAATTACAGTTTTAAACAACTAATATACTAAGCCCCTGGCACTTTTGGTATGTTTCCAGTAGCTGCAGTTGGGTTTGATATTTTGTAGACCTGGGTGGGTGAACCACGGTGTAGGCATTTATTTCCGGTTACATTTTTTATGAAAATTGATTTCAATCTTGTATAAAACTGATCTGGTTCACCACATTATGTTTTGGAATCAATTATTAAATCAAATTTTCATTAATAGGATTTACAAAACCTTACATTTTACCAAATTAAAGCATCAATAGCCAAACATCAAATGTAACTGAAATTATTTAAATGGTACTTTTACCCAGAATATGTATAAAAATGACTCCACTCATGACTCACATAATAAAATTAGTCATATTCAATTCACAACACTTTGCATGTAATTAGAAAATCTTTTTTTTTTTTTTGTTGATGAAAATACAGTAATAACAATTTAATCAAAGCTTTAATCCAGACAGAATCAATTCCAAGCAAGTTTTCTGGTGTGTCCTTTAAACCCAGGTGTCTGTCATACACTTAGCCACAAAAGTGCTCTGTCCTTGGGACTGTTCCTTCTACAACCACAAGGGGCACCACACCAACCCTTCATGTAGAAAAATGATTCCAAACCTGTGAGTAGCAGAGTTTATAGTTGTGGGCAAACCTTTCCCAGAGGCTATTAGTGTTGCGATGGAACACATTCCATAGTCACGTTTAATTAGGCCTGAGAAGCTGCTGTAACTGAGGCGACATACTGCATTCAACCAATCAAGAATAGGGCTGTAGCAGAGGTAAACAAAGCTGAATGCCACTGTTCATTCAAATTGTGAGATCTCCGTGTTCATGGCGAGACTGTGAGAGCTCTGTGTGCGAAGGCAGTGTCTGTTTGCTCGTTGCTGTGTTCCACTAGAGCCTTAAAACCAGCAGTGACACCAAGACTGGAAGGCCAAACACAGTTTGTAGGGAAGAGAGGGCCGTTTAGCATCGTACGACATTATATGGATCAACATGCACAGCAGACAGGTCCGTGTGTGCAAGCAAAAGAATGTGTATGGAGAATGATTTCATTCAACATTGTTTTATATTCCCCTCCATGAACCTGACATTATCAGTCAGGGCTGGACTGGCAATCTGGCATGCCGGGCCTCTTCCCGGTGGGCTGATGCACAATCGTGGCCAGCCGATATAATTTTAAATAAAATATATATTTTTATTTTTTTTTTCTCCCAACGACTGGCCCATAAGCTAAGGACAGCAACCGATTGGTTAATTTGTTATACTGACACTAGGCTGACCCAATCAGGTCTCAAGGCCCCACCCCCCCTCCTCTGACATTGTGTTTCTCGTGTCAGATGCCAACATCTGATGACAGATGAAGAGAATTTGAGGGCTAAAAAAAACCAAACATCTAAATGTTAAGACATAACAGACATGTTTGTAGTAGGGGAGCTTCATTATCTACATACTATAGACCTACTCGACAAAGTTGCAACAGGTGGGAAGCAGGACTGAGCAGGATTGAGAGATAGGCTAGGCTATAGGCTAGTGTGTGTGCAATGCCATGACGACGAGGATGACTTAATGTCAATCAATATAACGTTATCATAAAGTGAGGCAATCAGTGGGCTACTGCTGCTGGTGACAGCAAGACCGACGTCAACCAAAGTCAAATAGCGCAGCAATAGTTTTTTTGGCATTCTTTGTGAAGCTAACATTAATAACTGGCGTGATGATGCTGATGTGATTTGGTCAGCAGTGCGTTGGCAAAGCTTACGTTGCTGTGAGTGACCTAAATCCATCATAATATGAAAGCTAAGGGTTTCCTTACATCTGCAGCTCGACTAGGCCTACTGTGCTAAAATGTATTCCTGCTGATGTAGGCTTTTTATTGTTAATTTATAAGCAACAAGGAAGTGGTCCTACGTAACCTATATTTTCTGCCAGGTATGTGGTAACTATTTTGTGCTATGGTAACTATTATTATACTATCTGTGGCGTATCTCAAACAATAACTATTTTGTGTTGCTGTTCATTCAGCATGCAGTTTAAATAAAACAGCCCTGCCAAGTGCCACTAGATTAAACTCCCCGAACAAAAATAGGTCTACCATTGATTTAATTTATAAATGATATAAGGTCTATAACTCCCATTTAAATTATAATACAACACACTACATACAATACATCATCAACATGTATACTTGAAATCTCTATGAACTGAAGTAGGATCAAATGAATTAATGTAACAAACAACTATTTTCTCATTACCAAAATTATTTAAGTTGTAGACTACATCCTTTTCCACATTATTGTCCGGGAATTTCAACAAATCAGGACCTGATGGTATAATCATCTTAAAGTTACAAAGAGTAATTTTTATTGCACTTTATGCCTCTCTATTTTTTACATCTTAAACTAGGTTAGCCCTGACAGAGCTCTTGATACAAGGACTATTGCTTTGTTAGAGCTAAAGTTCTAGTCATATATGTACTTAGTAATTAGCTATTTGAACGTATATTTGAGGGGAACCGTAAGGATGGTGTCCTAGTAGATTGGTAGCTTTCCACCATGGGCCAGCAAAAATTCCAAGGCCAGTTTTTTGTCCAGTCCAGCCTTGCCATCAGTGTCCTTAGCCAATGACACGTGACTCAAAGAGCCTGCACGTCCTGGTTCAAAGGTCATTGTAGGGCCTCCAAGGGGCATTTAGACATGGAACACAGGTGCTTTTAAAACCAAAACATTCTTAGCGGTAGTTCTTAAATCCCTGCTCCATAAATGCCAGCTAGATGACCCGGGGGGAGGGGTCACTCCAGCCCGAAGGTGCTAGTCTCCTCCACAGCAGTCAGCATTTTATCATACAGCATGGAGAAGGACGGGTAGGGAGGCAGATCCAGCCTGTTGAAGCAGGTATGAGCTCTGAAGAGACACACAGGACACACACATTATGAAGGAGCTGTTGGCCTAGGCTCGCGAGACCATACTGATCTCTCAAGCTTTCAGTTTCACTTCGCCGCAAGAATCAGTCTGGAGAGCTTGGAAATCGAGGTGTTTCAGGCCGGTACACCTAGTGTGTTGCCACTCAGCGACGTAGTTTAGCTACGGGCGTGGTTTAGGTGTGACGAAGCCGACTTGAAAACAAGTCGAAAATGAAATAATACAATATAGCATCAGTTTTATTAGAATGTATTAGAAGAGCAAAGGCTTTTCTCAATGGAAAATATGTTTTTACTCTTCTACTAACTTTTCTACTGTGAGAGTGGATAACAATATCTTAGAATTATGCAGTAACATTGTGTTTTTGTGGGTTATATGTGTACCTAGCCTCTTCCTGCTTCAAATCAAGACGTCCCTGTTAAAGTTACGGTCACCGATGATCCTACAGGTTGTGTTAACAGCTTGCTAGCTGTCGCTGGTATCCTGATGTAAGACCAAAGGGACTTGAACATGCCTTGAGCATGGGCATGCAATTGCTGTGAGGGCCTCATTGGCTAAATGTGATCTAGGGAGATGAGACTAGGAGTTGGACTAGTATAAAGGGGTTTAGAGTCTGCAGGAGTGGGGTTGATATTGTCTGTGTTTGCGCAAGCACCACTTTGTTACCAAGGTGCTTTATTATTATCATTATTATTAATTGTTAATAAAGTTATACTTTTAAACAAACTCCTTACTCCTAACTGAGTTGTTGGAAACTTATTCCACCACATCAGGTTACTGGGGACCTCTTCCTAAACAAATTGAGTCACTTCATTTATTTGTGTTCAGTTTCAACAAGGAGAATATGTTTAGGTGTGGTGTAGGGGGTGTTCAGAGGACGAAGGGGACGCTGAAATCAATATTTTGGAAAGGGGGGAGCTTGTTTTTTTGGCGAGATTACACAAGATATTCATAATACCAAAAACTATAAACTAGGTCTGCAACCACGGTCGGACTGGCTGGGCGAATCGGGGGATTTACCAAACTTTCAGTCAATGTTACAACCAGATAGTAGCCTAGAGGCCCACCGTGCAAAAAATAAAGAAAAATAAAAGAGAAAAAAATGCAGTTTAATCTGCAGTTCTTGCTTTGAGCACGGCCTGAATACAATGTAACAATTTTACTGGACTGATCCAAAATCCAAAAGAGGGGGAGGTTCGCCGAATTAACATCAATACCTGAACAATGCAATTTACATAGCGGTTTATAACAACAAAGAACTAGTTCAACCGAGGAATATTGAGCGCTTTAACGTTTTAGTTTCGTCTTCAAAAATAATTTTGATGAGAAACGGGAGGTGTGGGAAAAATGAGAAGAAACGAGCACTCAAAGGCAGATAATGTCAAAGTAAAAAAAAAAAAATGAACACGTTTACACCACCGTCAACGCCAAGTGAGGGACACAGCAATCACATCGCATGCGGCAGTAGCCTACCGGGCAGCGCAGTAGGACTACCGAGACGGCAGGTCAGCATTTTCAACCTTTGTAAAATTAAGGGAGAGAGTAATCAGCCCACACTGTCGGCTCACTCAGCTGCACAAAATCTCCAACGAGCTGTCGCTGAGGTCACTTGTATTGCTCGCGGGAGGCATGGTGCATATTGCCAGTGTCAACAAGGAAGTAGAATGACTGCATGGGCTGCATTCCGGCAACAAAAATTAAAAGTTAATTTATTAATAGTGGGATCATATCATATGCCTACATATGCTACTGTACATACTTTGTTGACTATTCTTCCACTGTTATGCTTTTATCATTCACTCACGCACCCGTGGTCCTATTCACAACGATGTCTGAAAACCAACTTCCACGCATTCATTCAAAGAATTCTATTAATATGTATGCCAGCGATACATTGTAAATAATAGGAAAACCCAGGGACACTGATATGTTTTTAATCCATGACTTTGGTTGTCACCGAAATCTGATTACCGTTCTTTTGGCAACAGAATCTTAGGCTGGCAACACTATCTCCGATTTTTTTTTTCACAATAAAAGCCTTCATTGAATTGCATAGGAATGTTTT
>JAODOY010003379.1:1301-11562 GCA_025399855.1 Forbesichthys papilliferus | reverse complement strand
TTGTGCGAGAGAGAGAGAGAGAGAGGGAGGGTGAGAGAGGGAGAGAGAGAGAAAGGAGGGGGTGAGAGAGCGAGAGGGAGGGAGAGAGTGCAGAGGGCATGTAAAGACACACAGACTGGGTGTCCCACTGCCAGCTGAGGTTGAGGGCTGACCCTGCGTTTGCTCAGTGGCATCACGGCAGGGGCAGCTACGCGTCACACCAGAGGACCTCTTCAACTCTAGTTTCAAGGTGGAGTCAGAGGTGCTGGAGAAAGACATGGTTTGATATGTGAACTCGGTCAAAACTAAAACACCTCTGCCTTCAATGCCATAGGCTAAAAGCTCCGCCCCCTTCAATGCCATAGGCTGCTCTTTCAAAAGCTCCGCCCTCTTCAATGCCATAGGCTGCTCCCTCAGAATCCCCCCCCTCACTCACACACACACACACACACAGAGCGGGGAGCGAGGAGATATCCGCTGAATATGAGTCCTGGACTAGGATCGCTTACCCACCTTTAAGATAGCGCTCCAGTGATGTGTCTAAGTGTGTGCCGTGTGTTTCCCTGCTTTACCCTTCAGCTATCGGTGTAAAGAGGTGGAAGGCACTTTACCCCCCTCCCCCAACCCATCCTCCCCAAGTGCCAGGAGACAAATGGACATCTGTACCGACGCCCGGCCAGAGAGGCTGTCCTGTAGCCTCGGGAACGGGTTCACGCGGCCAGAGGCACTGACTGTGGGCCCCTGACCACGTCTCCCATACCCCCCTCTTGACTTTGTACAATGTAGTAAATGCATGTTTAAAATCCTCCCCGTGTGCACTCAGAATCACCACGGACAGTTTATGGTGATTTGTTGTGGAGTTCTTATCCCGGATTCCTCATGTTGAATTTAAAAAGGTGTTTTATATTAAATGATATTGTGACTTTTTGAAAACATGACAGGCTTTTCTCTTTTTTTGTGTGTCTGGTTCTGTAAAAACAACAGAATAAATAACACATTATCTTTCATGGGAACAGATACCTACCTGACCTACATGTGTTATTCATGTCATGCTTACATTCTCATTCCATCTACATGAAGTGCAAAAATATGTATTATTTCTCAGGAGAAAGAATGCCTGCAAGAAAAAAAAAAACGTTTCAAGCGATCCGTGCAAGATAAAGTTGTACTCATGTATCTGACGATGGACTTCTGCGTTGCTGTTGACAAGACGGCAGCGTGTGTGGAAATACTGGCAGGCAGGCATACAAAAACAGATGGGCTGCCGGGACTACCGGGTGATTCAAGATTAGACTGTGTGAGAACAACCCCGAAATTCATTAAAACAAAACAAAAAAGCTTGGTTTTGTGTTTGCCAATACCTTCCTGTGTCGTCTACGTTCAATATCAACCGCGCTATCGCATAAAAGCTTCTCGCCCGAGTCATAACACGAGCTTGGCATCTAGAGGTAAACACACTGACCGTTGTTCAAAGAATTTGCAACTAACGCGTTTTAAAATGCTGCCAGTTATTAGTCACGTAGACGTCAAACCTCGGCCTATAGCTTATGGGGTGTCGCAAGATCCTTGGTAAACATGTTCTTCTCTTGCCCGTGGTGGTTTGGCACGTTAAGGCAGACCCCCCTTCCCTACGGTGTAAAAGGCGTCTTGCCTCGTTGGTATCGTGTCGACAGCCGCCCGTTCCCATGTGCCGCCTATAGCCTACTCAAACCCTCATTTCCTCTGCCCCGGCCGCTTTCATCTGCCCGTTTCGCATGCCAGGAAGACGTGACTTGGCCCAGATCGCACACATTCCTCCCTGTGCGCTTTTCTAAAGCACGCATTGTGTTTTGCTACAGGTGCTTAAAGAACCCCCCTCCGCCATCTCTGGGCTGTGTCTGTTTCCCAAACGCCCTCTCAAGTGGCCCGTATGCAATAGAATGTCACCACACGAGGCAAACGGTAGGCCTCGTGTGGTGACGGGCATCAGGCCTACCGCCTATACACGGCCATTGTGCTGTGTCGCCGACGTAGTATCACTTAAAGGCATTATATAAAGCGGTAAGGTGGAATGTTTGGTTTTAAAGTGATATTTTTAAATAACAAGTGTCATTACTTTAGCAGTGTGACCTGCATGCGAATATTGAAACGGGTGTAACAGGTAAGGTAAGGTAAGGTAAATCTTTATTGTCCCGTAGGAAAATGTGTCTTGGTCTTAAGGCCTCTGCATCACATAAAAATCATCCATACACTATATAATAGTTATATGCAAGTTCACAAGTTCATAAAAGTTAGGCAGTATAACAATATCCATGACTAATAAAGCAAAATGCAATAAATATATAAATTGTCATTTTATAAAACAATAAAATACTTATGGTTTAAGACCAGCACTTAAACAGCACTAAAGTATATGTTTGATAATAATATATTATATATAAATTAATAAATTAACGAAATGTGACCATACTGCATGTTTACACCGATACACATAAATATAGTACTGTATACAGCACGCAAATAGATTGTATGACAGTATGGCAGTTGACTGTTACAACCGTTTCAATTGTTGCATGTAGTCAAATAGACGTTTCAGTGAAAATCTTCATTGCAATAGGCCTACAGACTAGGACAGGCTGTCACGTGTTGTCGACATTTGGCTGTTTTATGCTTTTATACTGTGTTCGTTTCGTTTAGACTATGACCTAAACGTTGGAATACTTTATTATTATAGCATATTTAAAATATAAAATGTACTGACGTTTTAAATCTGGGTTTATGATTTGTAAAAAAGCTAAGCACAATACAATACGTGTGATAGAATGAGACACCTTTGCTGTTAAACAGGTGAATAGCAATAGGCTACTATACTCAACAGACACTAAGTTGTTTAGTTGTGGTTGACTACATTTCAGTTTGTTTGACGGATCCCGAGGTGCATTCAGTTGACAATGTCAAGAATGAAGAGTGGAAATACACCGACTAAAGACATCTGTCGAAACTCACTGAACCGGCTGACATGACGTGCTTTCACGATTCACACACACACACACACACACACGCACACACACACACACACACACACACACGGGTGTCGAGTGAAGCGCAACGTCTCTGATGATTATGTAATACAGCCAGACTGGTCCCTAGCACCCCGGTGTGACACGATGAAGACGCACCTCTCCGAGTTGGCCCATAGGCTACACGTCCTCAGGTAGCTAAACATACTAAACGCGTCGGGACCTTTCAACGCGATGACGCAATGACGTCATTTTGATCCGCTACACCGGCAGGATCCGGCGCATAAGCGCTAATGGAATCCGTGCTGCGTTTCAACATTGTAACTAACCAACCCGTGTTTTTCACATGATACCAATTTGATCTGAACTACACTGTTAAATTACCAAACTGCTCGCTTGGTCTAAATTTCATTGTGTCATCAGATAACTAAGCTACCCCCAATGGAAATTATTCAACAACCCCGGCCAACGCCTCTCAACGATGGGTTGCGTCTTGTTTATATTCGGCGGGCATCAGAGCATTTAAACGCTTTGAGATAATGTTTTTGTTTTTGATCATATTTCCTCAAATTTTATTACTTCTATATTATGTTTTGAATACATTTTATGCTTTCATCTTATATTACAAAATAATAAGGTTTATTTCTGGCTGGGGTGAAACATGCAGTATAACAATGTAACACGTATTCTGTGTTCAGTTAGGCTACAAATAAAAATTGCAAACAGTATAGGCTAAAAATAGTTAATGAAAATAAACAGATTTAAACTATTGAATATATATTCGTTTTAAAAATAAACAGTATAGGCATACTTTGAACCTAAATAATGGTTTTGCATTGAGTTTTGGGATTGTTTGCCTTGTTCCTATTGTGAGGAGATGCCATTAAACGAGCCATGTGTAGATGAAACGCTATGCTACCAGCAAACCCTTTACAAGATTTCCATCTAGTGGCCATCGCTTGAATTACTATAGTCTTTGTTCCAGTTGGCCCCGCCTACCATCTAGAACGTGCCTGTCGTACCAGTTGACGCACGCAACGTGAAACACCCACGACCAAGATGGAGGACGACATTCCGAATTTGAGCAGACCGCAAATGTTCTTGTTTGGTGAGCTCAGTATTCTGGCATACTAAACTCGTTAGTGGCAGACCCAGTTCTGCGCCGCATGCTTCTCCATGCAGGATGCGGTGCTTCGGTCCGTACAGACAGACCGATGGATCATGAGTATGACCCGCAGCACAGCCCCATTGTTGGGCTGCATGGCGAGGATGGACGTATTCAGATGTGCTAAGCAGGAATAAAACAACATGTTCTTCCAGAGTTATGTTGTATGAGCACATGAACTGCTATCATGTAAAAACATGCTACTTCTCATTGCAGGCTGCACGCTAACTGCAGACAAAAGAGAATTTAAAGTCGACATAGAGGACGACGATACAGAACACCAGCTGTCTCTCAAAGCAGTAAGACACATCCCAAGAACACACTAGTTGGTTATACAATAGCCTGTTCATTCTTTTCATTGCACGCAGTTGCGTACATCCACGTAGCCCACCTGTAATCATCTAAAAGTAATAGAGACACCATAAAGTATTACTTTATCATATAGAAACGTCATTTCATTTAAATTGTGTATCTGCTGGCGTTAACTGACTTGCATAGTATACGGTTGAAGCGTTAAAGGTATAGTCCGCTATTACAAGCTAACTGTAAGATTATAAATGTTTTGTCATTCACCGAATAAATGCTGGCATTTCGCTAGCTAACTGCTTTCTGTGCGAGTTGAAAAGAGACTCCCATCTTTAAAATAATCCCATACTTGTACACAGCCCTTGCTCTTTAAATTGGAACATAAACAATGTGGAGAACACCGCTCGTATCAACAAAGCCATAGCACTACGCTTTGCTTCACAATGCGTTTCAATATCGCAGTTGGATGTTTTGATTAGAGCTCAAAGTTAGCAGGCGGTCTCTAGAGTGAGTGACCCTGCCTTTAAAGAGCTGTTAGGGTAGGGTTGTCCCAGTCTGGTCGGGGGACATCTGTAGATGCTGTGTTGGTGTTCCAGGCTTGTCTGGGGGCGGAGGCAGAAGACATGTTCCACATGGTGGAAATGAAGGGTCTGACGTACGACGGGAAGATCACCAAGGTTCCCCTGGTGGCTCTGAAGCCGTCCGTCCTGCCGTCGGTGAGTCAGCAGCCCTTGAGCAAACCCAGAGCTACAGTAACTACGCTAACCATGCTGCAGTAACCAGCGCTGTGCTCTTCTACAGATGACCCTGGGGGGGTTTGAGATCACGCCGCCGGTCACCTTCCGTCTGCAGTCGGGGTCCGGGCCGGTCCACATCAGCGGGCAGCATTTTGTAGGTGAGCGGTCGTGTGCAGGAGCACTGGACCAGGAGCCGCTTGTCAGATTGAACCAGGCCGACACACTGGTCTGTCTGTGGGGCCTTCAGAGAGGGAACGTAGGCACAGAGCGTATATAGATGGGGAGGAGAGAGAGAGAGAGACCACTTGTGCTACAGGGTGACAGGTCTCCAAGGCAGTGTCATCTTAGCTAGTAGCTACCTGGGAGAGGTCTAGGCCAGCAACACAACCTGGACCAGACCTGACCAGGACCGGACCACTGACAATACATCATTATGGACAGCAAAGCTAGAATCACTGTTCCCCCGGTGGCCATGTTTACAGGTACGAAGGACGAAGAAGATGAGGAAGAGGAGCACAACACATCGCCGATGAAGAGGGCTGCAGGCCAGATGTCGGGGAGGAAGTCTGAGGCGGTACGTGCACGCTCGCGCACACACACACACACTCATACGCCACAGGAGGACTGGCTGCTGTTGACTGTTAAAGGGTTAATCTGCGTGACTGTATTCTAACCTGCCGAGCCCTGTCGATTATTACTGTCGATGTATCGTGCAATAGACGTCAGCAATACTGCCTGTTGTGTTTACATGTGTGTTGCTGACGTCAAATGGAGCCAATTGCAATCAATTGTGTTTATGACACAGTGTAGGGCAGACACGTTTTAACGTGTGGGTTTATATGGAGGCAGTAGGGATTAATGGGAAAACATGCATAATGTAAAAAAACGAATACTCGAATCCCAATATTTAAATCAAATACATATTCAAGGAACAAATAATCTAATCTTTGGGACCAGCCCTACTAGCTACGATGTCGGATTATGGCAACTAGTATATTGCTTTCACATCTATACTCAAACCAAACTGTAATAATATCACGCTATTTGTAATTTTACTTAAGTGTCATTTTGCAGAGAAATTACAAGGCGCGCAGCGTTACACATGTTAACACATGGAAAGCTGCTGTAGTCGTGGGTGGGTTAGACATGACGTAGCAGAACTTTACCTTTTAGACAGAACTAATGTAATAAAGGCCAGAGAAAATTCACAGATTATACCGCTCAAGGGAAAGGGAAAGAAAACCGCAAAATGAACCAAACCGCTGCTCAAAAACCGAGGTATGAACCGAACCATGGTGAACTGTAACACCCCTAGTATATTACATACAGGGCTGGAAATTAAGGTTGTTGAGTCTATTTTGAGAGCCGCTAGTCCGTCAGGCTAGTGCACTTTTCAGCAGCGATATAATTAAGGTAGTTAAGTAGGCCTATACTGCGATGAGCCAGGGCTGTGTAGAAGTACCTGACCTGGCTATTTTTTCAACACGCACAGGGAACGGTAAACTAGCGAAATGCCAGGAGATATTTGTTGAATTTGAAAAAATGTATATTAGCTTCTAAAATAGCTTCCAAATAGCGGACTATACCTTTAAACCATCAGCTAAAGCACCTAATTGTAGTTCACACTTGTTTGCTTTGTTATTAAGCATTTTAATGTAATATTTGATTAAAGTCTCCTGCGATGCTTTTGGAATGTCCAAATGTGTGAACACTGTTTCTCGTCACCTCATAGAAAAAACTGAAAATGGATTCAGATGACGAGGAAGATGAAGACAGCGATGAGGAAGATGATGATGATGATGAGTAAGTTTTTTATAATCTGATATTATTTCCCCCATGTGACATCCTGGCCAGTTTCCTAAAATAAGACACATTTGTTCATTTTTTGTAGTGAGGATGAGGAAAGTGATGAAGATGACGTGAAAGTACAGAACACCTCAGCAAAAGAAGGCCAAAAGGTAGGGATGCAGAGATCTCCATTTGTTTTGGCCGATACATATAACGAATTTATATCGGCCATTATAAAGGAAAATTTGGCTCCCAACGATCTCGTATTTTGAGTGGAAATAGGCAGATCGGTTCCCTACCCCTACAAAAAGGTAAATCTGATCTGCCTTTTCTCCCAACTGTGTAAACTAAAAAAGCTCTGTTGTTGCAGATCATAATCAAATCCTTCACATCCACCGCCAATAAACCCCTTTAGGATTAAAAGTCTGGCGTGAGAGCCTTTTCCCTCCAGGTGTTTAACCAGTAGGTTGAGCACAGTGATCGTAGCATCCTCTACTCCTCTGTGTGGCCTGTAGGCAAACTGCATGGGGTCAAGTGCCTTCTCAGTTTTCCGTAAAATTTCAGATTTAACCAATTTTTCAAAGCTCTTCATTACAACTGATGTGAGAGCTATTGGTCTGAAATCATTAAGAGTTTTTGGGCAACTGGATTTGGGAACAGGTACTACAACAACATCTTTCCAGACCTTAGGTACATGCTGTGTCTGTAAGGACTTATTAAAGATATGACAGAACACAGGACTCAGTTCTCTTGCACATGATTTAAGTAGGCGACCACTGATATTATCAGGACCATAACTCTTATTAACCCTTAATGATTTAAAAGCCTTTTCCACATTATTTTGGTCTATGTTCCTTAATGTCATTACCAAAGTCGGGTACATTAAACAGGTTAAAAAAACAATTTAGAGCATCTGCAAACTCTTTCTGTGAGCTAAAGCCACCCAAAATGGTCTGACCTCTGTTCTTAGAATCTCGTAGACCTGCAATCATTTTCATGCTAGACCAGGCTGATCCAAGATCATTAGCAGCCATCTTATTTTCTAGTTTAGATTTATACTCCTGTTTTGCTTTTAAAATTTCTATTTTTAGCTCCTTAGTAGCTATATGTCTATCAGAGGCGTCTCCCCTTTTAAAAGCCAGTCTCTTCTTCTGTATGCTGGATTTAACAGATTTGGTCACCCATGGTCTATTATTAGGGTAGATCTTAACACGCTTACAAGGAATGATCATGTCCCTACAGAATGCAGCGTAAGAACATGTTACATCAACAAGGTTCTCCAAATCATCTCTGCAAGAGTGCTCAAACATGTCCCAGTCTGTGCAATCATAACATTGCTGCAGGCAAAGCACCGCTTCCTCTGTCCAGTCCAATATGTCCTTTGTCTGTGCCTTTGCTTTTCTCAAGACTGTTTTATATATGGGCAGTAACTGCACACAGTTGTGATCTGCCGAGCCCAGTGGGGGTAACTGGAGTGATTTGTATGCATCTTTTACTGACGCATAACAAAGATCGAGATAGAGAGACACCCATGATCCCCTAAAGACACCCATGAGCCCCTAAGGAGACACCCATGAGCCCCTAAAGAGACACACATGAGCCCCTAGAGACACACATGAGCCCCTAAAGAGACACCCATGAGTCCCTAGAGAGAGACACCCATGGGCCCCTAGAGAGACACCCACGATCCCCTAGAGAGACACCCATGATCCCCTAGAGAGAGACACCCATGATCCCCTAGAGAGACACCCATGAGCCCCTAGAGAGACACCCATGATTCCCTAGAGAGACACCCATGATCCCCTAGAGAGAGACACCCATGAGCCCCTAGAGAGACACCCATGAGCCTGCAGAGACACACAGCAGCACATGACACTCTCTCATTCTCTCCCCTCATCTCCTCTCTTCCTTACTTACATCCTCTCCTTGTCTCCTCATTCGGGCTGCTGTTGATTGTGAAAGTTTGGTCACTGCAGGACCCCTTTCCCACATACACACACACATACACTCTGACAGCAGAGATGTGACTAGCAGGAAACCAGCATGCAATGCGTGACACTTCTCAAAAGATGGATGAAAAACACCTTGTTATTTCACTTTAAAAGGAGTAAAACCCACACACACACACACACGCACACACACGCACACGCGCGCATGCATGCACACGCCCGCACACACACACACACACACACACACACACGCACACAAGCACACACACACGCGCGCATGCATGCACACGCCCGCACACACACACACACACACACACACACACACACACACACACACACAGGTGGCAGTAGCTGGTAACTGTCTTGCAACGCCGGCCCCGAGGCTGGAATAAACTGGTTTTAATTCAGGATGTCACATGACCACACTGCATCCAGAACCACAACCATGACAGCACCCATAGATACATGATAGTAGATACAGCACCCATAGATGCATGATGATAGCACCCGTAGATACATAATGATAGCACCCATAGATACATGATAGTAGATACAGCACCCATACATGCATGATGATAGCACCCATAAATACATGATGGTAAATACATCACCCATAGATACATGATGGTAGATACAGCACCCATAGATACATGATGATAGATACATCACCCATAGATACATAATGATAGCACCCATAGATACATGATGGTAGCACCCATAGATACATGATGATAGCACCCATAGATACATGATGGTAGCACCCATAGATACATGATGATAGCACCCATAGATACATGATGATAGATATAGCACCCATTGATACATGATGGTAGCACCCATAGATACATGATGATAGCACCCATAGATACATGATGGTAGATACATCACCTATTAGATACATGAAGTTAAATACAGCACATACATGATGATAGCACCCATAGATACATGGTGAAACTAAATGTGAGAACTGTTTTCTTGATGAAACTAAATGTGAGAACTGTCTTCATGAGGAAAGTAAATGTGAGAACTGTCTTCATGAGGAAAGTAAATGTGAGAACTTTCTTTACGATGAAACTTAATGTGAGAACTGTCTTCATGAGGAAAGTAAATGTTAGAACTGTCTTCATGAGGAAAGTAAACTTGAGAACTGTCTTCATGAGGAAAGTAAATGTGAGAACTGTCTTCATGAGGAAAGTAAATGTAAGAACTGTCTTTACGATGAAACTAAATGTGAGAACTGTCTTCATGAGGAAAGTAAACTTGAGAACTGTCTTCATGAGGAAAGTAAATGTTAGAACTGTCTTCATGAGGAAAGTAAACTTGAGAACTGTCTTCATG
>JAODOY010003378.1:0-11563 GCA_025399855.1 Forbesichthys papilliferus | reverse complement strand
ATCGCCGTTGCTACAACTGTTAAATTAGGCCCTAATAGTGCAGATATAGCAACGGCCAATCATAAAGCCAGAGAGAGAGAGAGAGAGAGAGAGAGAGAGAGAGACAGTTCCCTTCAATGCCATCAATCTACACCACAAGTCCTCAAAACATTGCCAAAGCTAAAAATACCCCTTCAACCTCTTAATTCCCTCCAGCTGCAGTACTTTCCTCTCATGGGGGCCCCTTAGAGAAGGCTGAAAGGGTCTGAAGATGGAATGGCCTATGGCTATGCCATCTGCGTGAGGGTCTCATGGGGCAGGAGGGGGAATGAAACAGGATAGTTTTGGCCTCAAAGTCATGGAAAAAGCAACAGTATTAAATCTGCTGAACAGGGCTGGACTCACAGTCAGCACCACCAACTGTCCCACAAGCCAGGCCACACCCACTACTGCTAGACAGTGACTCAGCAAGGAGGATTGTGGGTCATACAACCACATTCAGAGATGGTGTACAAAAATACATGTTAGAGTAACCAACACTTCTTACTGTACCTGTGTTTGTAAAAGTGTGTACTGTGTGTTTGTATAGTTAAAGGTGCTCTGAAGATATAATAAAATAATTGCATCGTTAGAATGAAATCGCACTCCCTCAGTGTGTATTGTAATCAGAGATAAAATGATCTGGTGTTCAGTCTTGACTGTGTACTTTCATCCAAGTCAGGTCCTCCGTATCTATATGGTCAGCTGCAGGCCACCGTCCACCACAAGCACCTGCCCAGTGACATACGGAGACTCCAACAGGAACCAGGCGGCCTGAGCTACTTCCTCTGGCTCCCCGACCCTCCCTAGAGGAATGGAGCGCCACTCCTCTCCCTCCTTCAGTCCTGCCGTCATGTCAGTACGGATGAAACCTTGGGGTGGATGGGAGGATAATTGTTTGAGCACTAGGTTCTCTGCAGATGGTGTATAGGGAGAGGAAGGGTGCACCTTGTCAGTAATGTTGAACATACTGTGGCAGCAAGGGAACAGGGTCACAGTACCTGGAGCGAGTAGGTTAACCCTGATGTGACGCGAGGCAACCTCCTTAGCTAGGGAGCGTGTAAAGCCCTCCAGTCCCGCCTTACTGGCACTGTAAACACACTGGCCAGCGTTCCCCTTCCGGCCCACGACAGATCCTACAGACAGGATTCAAACCTTCATTTGTGTGCAAGTACTGGTTAACTTGGATAACTTATTTTGGAACAATGATCATGACTGCCCCCTAGTGGCCAGAACTAATATTACATTTTGTATAATATAATTTTTAATAACAATACAATTATTCATAATAATAATTTTCTCAGGAGGGTGGCTGGCGTCTCTCTTAGAGATAAGGTGAGCCGCTACTCCTTTGCGTTGAAAGGAGCCAGTTGAGGTGATACAGGCATCTGGTAAGGATGCCCCTTGGGCGCCTGCCTTGGGAGGTGTTCCAGGCACATCCAGTAGGGAGGAGGCCTCGGGGAAGACCCGGGAGAAGGTGGAGAGATTATATCTCCACACTGGCCTGGGAACGCCTCGGGATCCCCCAGTCAGAGCTGGCTAATGTGGCTCGGGAAAGGGAAGTTTGGGTCCCCTGCTGGAGCTGACTCCGGATTAGTGGATAAAGATGGATGGATGGATCATATAATTGTTTACGTGTGCCTGCCCACTAGTGGCCAGAAATAATAATACATTTAGTATAATATAATTGTTTATGTGTGCCTGCCCACTAGTGGCCAGGATTAACAATACATTTATTATAATATAATTGTTAAAGTGTGCCTGCCCACTAGTGGCCAGGATTAATAATACATTCAGTAAAATATAATTGTATACAGGTGCCTGCCCACTAGTGGCCAGAAATAATAATACATTTAGTATAATATAATTGTTTATGTGTGCCACAGATTTGCCAGCCTCATCAGACTATCCTGATCTCGCAAGCTCCATTTTAATTTCACCGCAAGAATTAGTCTGGCATCATCAAGGCAGTGCTAATACATTTCAATCACTTCCATACGTAGGATTTCCCTACCTTCCTTTATCTCACCCAATCAATTAGTTTAAAATCAGACTAAACGTACAACGTACGCTGATGTCGACATCTTGCGAAAAACGATAGCTAGCCGCTGATTGTTTTCTAAAAGGGTTGACAAATGCTTTTGCATTGAGGGGGTCCAGACCGATACTGGCAGTGAAGTCAACCTGTAGCTGGCGAGATCAAGATGGTACCACACAAGGCTAAAGGTTTACCAGCGCTACTAGGACAGTCCGTATACCTATATTGACAATGGCGGCTTCCTGACAGTGCAGCATGCTCCGTAGGGCTGCCTTGCAGGTCAGCATGGTCCCCAGCAAGTTAGTATGAAGCAGGGCGACCATGTCCTGCGACTTAGTTCTCAATAACAGACCGTCCCTGTACAACAGCAGACGCAACATTACAAGTCAGACTCAATGTTCACCAAGTTATGACAAGCTAGTACTCGAACACAGATATACACAGTATAGTAACAAACCTGTTAATGGCAGCTGCATTCACAAGATACGAGATGTTTCCACAGCTCTTCTGAATGGCCTCAAAGGTTTTCTGGACCTCATGCTCCTTGGAAACATCGCAACTGAAAACCACATGGTCTCCTAAAATACAATAAGATGTTTTTGATTAGGTGAGTCACCAATACAAGAATACAATGAGCTCCTAATAATCATTTAAATATTAATTTCTCTATAAGATTTGTTGTGGCAGAAATATAGAAATTGGAACAATTTACATAACAGCCTAATGACCCATGATACTGTATGGAAATAATATGTATTGATGTACAAATTGTTAAGATGTTATTGCATAGGATACAATAAAACGACACTAGCGAGGAGTTAGCGCCGCTGGGTTCAACAGCGACCAACCGAGGCGACTCTGTACCCACAATGTGCCACTACTGTACCTCCTTTCAGAGATGCCACAGTAGCCTGGGCGGTGTCGCTGCTCCTGGATACCACAGCCACCCTGCACCCCCGGTCTGCCAGCAGGTTCGACACAGCCCTCCCGATCCCCCTGGAGCCTCCACACACCACAGCCAGCCTGGACATGTCACCTGAAAGTCACACAACACATTACAACATATGTGACAAACATTATGGTCCCTCCACCTGCACAAGTACCCACACGAGAGAAAGGCATAATCCTGAGTAATTCCAAAACCGCTTACGAGCGCGCAGTTTATGATTTGTCCCATATTTAGCTACAATTATTTGAACCCAAAAGATAATGACACTACGGTACCCTAGTCGTGTCCGTGGCATAATCGAAACATTGACTATGCAAGCCATCTTTACCTTGAAAAAGCTCTTCCCGTCAAATAGATTCAACTCGATTCTAGTCTAATTAAATATTTGTTAACTATGCATGGCCAAAGTACGAAAACATGTTTGTCGCCATTTTTTGTGTTATTGTAATAATTTATACTGTTCGCAAGGTGGCGCAATAGGCATTCTAATGATTCTGATGCCAGAATTAATGCTAGCCTACTGTGCGAGTTTTTAATGGTAGCTAAGTGGTCACAATATCGATTATCCATACAGCAACAACACGTATTATTTACATTACTGCCTGCTTTACTTTTCGGTCATAGTTCTCTATAATGCATACTCAACGTTGAGATCGATACATGCCGCAGATGTAAGATCGATCAGATCTTGTGAACCTATCGATCTGTGACTTCACAGCAGCTGTCAAGAGAGTCTGGCGACCGTGTCCAATGAGTCACATAACCCTTCATTAACCACACGCACCCGAACAACCTATCACAGATGAATCGCTGCTTGCTTGCACCCACATTCATAACATTATTCGGGGTTTGGTTGACCTTCCATTAGATGATAAAAAGAAAAAAAGAAAAATGGGGGTGTTTGCCTGACACCCCCATTTTGGTGACCTAATAACAAAGATAAAAATTGGTGGTCTAGAGAGCCTATACATTACAGCATATCCGCGTCACTTTGTAGTCTATACTGTAGATCAGGACAGCTTTTTTTCAACGTTGAAGTTGAATAGTTTAGAAAAGGGCAATTCAATTAAAGGCCAGATTCAAATTAAAACCCAATGAACCCTGCTACTTACAGGCATTGCACTATGTGCTGTCAGTTCACCTAAAAACATGTGATATACACACATATTTGCATTATAGACTGCATAATTAATGTCTCCAATTCATGTAGTAAGCCCCCCTGCCCTTCCCCACATCAACAACACACTTCACTTTGATTAAGCTCCTCATTTATATTCCATTACCTACCAGAGCAGAGCAAATCAAACGTGATTGAATAATGGCTCACAGAAACATCTGGTATAAAATTGATGATGGGTTTATTTATTTTATTATTTTCCAACCTGTTTTCCTTACCTCTTTGCTCACAAATATTTTTTGAGTACTCAGAAAAGCGCTGTATAAGTGGAATGTATTATTATTATTATTATTATAATAACCATCTCGATGTTAACCTACCATCCATCCACAAGGGACTGTGCATCCCATGGTGACCTCGCTGGGTGACCGTCTGCCCGTCAGCATTCCAGAGCCGAGAATCCTATACACATGTGGAGACTCCAGCAGCTCACCTCCCATTGACAGTCTCTGGAGAAGCCAAAATAGAGCACCTTCTCCAGGAAACACTTAATATAAAAACAAACTAATGTACAGTATCTCTTAGTATAACATTGTTTTGTTCATTTTGTGCATAATTAAAAGGTGCCAAGCCAAAGCAGGTTTATCTGCAGTGGTCTGTGTCAACATGACAAATCACTGAACATCTGGAATCCATTCCATTTTTATTTGTTGTATTCATTTTTACAAAATGTGCTATTCCATCAAATACTCCTGAATGTTTTGCACAAAGATTTCAGCTTCACCATTTGCAGACATACAGAGTGACTAACTATATAAAAACAATAATCAGAAAAACAAAATTAAATTAAATAAAGTAAGTCACCTTGGCATGAGGGCACTCTGTTAAATTGAATGGAGCAGTGATATTTTGTGTTCAAAGCCATGACAACACATTATAAACTATTTTACTAGCAACACAACGTTCCACTTTCTAACAGTCTGAACTATGTGAGACTATACCGTCTGGTCATTGTAGTTTGCCTAAAATATTTATTAGGACCACTAAAATGGTGGGCTTGTGATAATGATTGTATGTTCATTTGTGCATAACAGTAAGCATAAGTCTTGCAAAGAACATTTGTTATTTGTGTGTGAATGCCAAGACAACTAAGAAACAACAGATTCATTATACACAAGTACTGCTTGAGGAAAAATCCCCCAACAGTGTTTTGTACCACCTTTTTCCAGCCTTTTATAAATTCTTAACCCAAAAAAACATAATATATCCAGCAGTCAATCACACAGTGGTCCCTGGCAACTAATAACACTCAAAGACACTTGAAAAACTTTGCAAATTCAGTCAGCGAATTCACCTTTCCAGTCTAACATTAAATGTCCAAATTTGGTCAGTGATTGCCTCAACATCCATGGACTAACTCAAGCACACTTGGTCCAATTACACTAAATACACTGTTTAGGTACTGGCTTAATCAAAGGTAAAATTAGAATCACCTTGACTATTCACCATTATGACAATGTTTCCTTTTACTCTATTTCTAGACTAAATTAAAAAGTTGGAATTATATAAATTCAGATAATGGCTACAGAGAAAAGCTACAATGATGCATGCTGAGAATCTTGCACCTATATCTCAATTTGCAAAACATTGGCAATCCCAAACAAATCATACAGTAAATTCAAGTCAAAACACACAAACTTAATGTACAGTAAACTCCAACCCCTGAATCAAGAACAATCGAGGTCCAAGTGAATGTTGTACTTTAAAATCTCACCTTTCAACAAAATATAGAAAAACTACACAGCAGAGTGTTACTGTTGGTGTTTTGTGATGAAAACAGGCTGTGTTTCTGCTAGTTGCAATCTGGTTTTATTGCATCAAGTAATCTAGGAATGGATTAACTTTGCTTTGTCTTGCTGTGTCCTGGAGTCTGCAGGCACTCTGAGAGCAGCTGGTGTCAACATGAAGTAGGACGTGAAGATAAATACATTTAAAAAGTATCATTTGTGCACTGCTATATGATGGTAAATGTGTCACTCCGATGCAGAGCTATGTCTAGTAGGGTTGGGTTATGTTGGGGGAGCAGCTAGTCTGGTCACTATCATCAAGTACACAGAAAATGTGATACAAGAAAAGTCTATTATGGAGTGTAGTTTGCATATAAAAAAAAGCAGAATTGAAGAATCTGCTAATAAATCTCCATCACCAGGTTGTGCCAGTATATGACCGTTTCATCATCCACCACCAGGTTATGAATATTTCAACAAAAAAAAAAGGATGTCATGTTGCAGATGTATCTCGTGCTAATCAGGCCTAAAAATTGTTTTGCTCATATAATCCAAGTATCCTATGCCCACTACATTGCACAAGTCAATGTCACTGCTGTAGGTCCTGTATCCAAGTGACCTGTTAAGTGCTACCTAAACAGGTATGTTTTCCTACTGTGTAGCTTGTAAACCGGGAAGGGCTTCAACAGTTGAACAGTTGTGTGAATTAAGATGTTCACCGTTTTACATGCTACACAACAAGAACATTTATCAGTCTCCACTAGCACCTCACCTTCACTGTAAACGGTCTATTAGTTGACTGTCAAAAGAAGACCTTCCTCTGGCAGTAATAATGACAGATGTGGCACATGCCATGTTAACTCCCTAAATGTGTCAGCACTACAATAAAAAAAGCGCCAAACTCCTATGGAATAACTTAAAATGAGTAACATTTCCATCTGTCAACGGTTAGTTTTGTGTCGAATTGTCCTTGTTTCCTTATGTACAATAAAGTGAGGAACAGTTCAAGGCACACGTTTAACATCTGAATCTGTTACAGAGATATAAATAAAAAAAAAAAAAAAAAGAATATCATGAGTCGTGTAGGCTCAATGCGTTCCACCTATATTCTAGAAACCTCTCTCATGTGCTATGGTCACCACTGTTCTACATGCGCTGGTGGGAGGTTCAGCGTCTCTCTACTGCCCCCTAGCTGTCCGAGTGAGCGCTGAACCGAGCGGTGGAGGGGCAGGGCGATGGGAGGCCTGGCTCCGTCTCGGCTAGATGCTGTCTACGAAGCTGCCCGGGAACAGACCCGTCCTGCCGTTCCTCTGCAGAGTGCCTTTGAACCAGCCGTCCTCCCGCTTCCGGTGGACAAACACGATGTCTCCCTCCTTCAGCTCCAGCTCAGCCTCGCTCTGGGGCGGGTAGGACACCACGACCCTGTACCTGTGGAGCAGTCAGTCAGCAGGGAGTCAAGTCACTGACAGCCTCACTGACAGTACCTATCCCATGGATCCAGTCTGTGTCTGTCCCGATGGGTACAGAGGAACCAGCGTACCTTTCACATATGATGGGCCGTGCGTCGTGCTGCTGGGACGAGAGAGAGGAGCAGGCTTGGCGAGGTGGGGGGGCGATGGGGGCGCACCCGTCAAGCGGCGCGCTCTTACGGAGAGAGGGCTCGGCGGCCGATGAGGACGAGGAAGGAGGACAGGCGGGGAAGGCGGGCTCAGGCTCCGCCCCCTGCAGCCCCTCCGCAGCGGCCGCCTGCTCCGCGTCGAGGGTGGGAGACGAGGGGGGAGACGGCCGGGTCTTCTTCTTGTTGGAGAGCAGCTTCAGAAGGCCTTTCTTCTCCCTCTGCAGAAGGGAGACACAGGAGACGTTAGGCGGTAGGGGGGGAGGGGTTATACCTCTGCTCCCATCTGCTGGACAAAAGCTAACAGCACACCCTCCTCCTCCTCCACGCTTCAAGCCGGTGATCGGTGCGCTGGGGGAGCCATCAGGAATACAGCTGGTGCCTCATGGCTTGCTCTACAGTAACTCAATACTGCAGAAGCATAAGGCACTTGTGGGACAATGCGCTGCAGATCATTAACTCCCCTACTTGACAGCAGAAGAATGAAGAGCGGTCATACAGTGAAAAAGGTGTGCCGGTCATTTGCCGCCAACAAGGAACATGGTAGCAGACAGATAAACACATCATGTAGCCTGTAGTCTCTTCTGTTCATTACCAATAATATATACTGTACATATACCCCTATGGTATTTAACAAGCTCCCTCTGCACCCATTTGTATGGGTGGTCGATTTTCATTGGCTGTTAGCGTTGTTAAGACTCGTAAGCCTCTACCAACAGAACCTCCGTTGCTTAGAAATGAATACAATGCAGAAGCGCCAAAACTTGTAGTTCATCTAATGGCCGCTCGAGGCTGACTGCAAAAGGAAGTCAATCCCCATAGACTCCGATGTTAAAATGTCAGACTTTACAGCTAAAAGGATTGCAGCGTGGTTCAAAAAACTGTTTTGGTCTTTATAGCCAGTCTCCTTGTTCATGACAACTGAACATTTATTGTTATAACTACTTAGTTACAAAATATTAGCCATACGATACATGTATCCCCTTACAATGAATAGGGCACATAGGGGATGCGTTACAGGCAGAGAGAGGTACTGCAAAAATGGAAACAGCCAGATCCGGCACAGCACGGTGATCAAATCCTTTCTTGAGAAAAGCGATAAGTTTGTGCAGTTATGTATAGTCTATGGACTCTACGTGTTATTCCGGTGGGACGCTATTACAGTCCTTTATCTACCAACTTCAGTCTTTCCAGTTATTTAGCCTACATATTTCAACAGACTTACAAGAAGTTTCCCAACAAATTCCTTATTTTAACTTGGTCATTGAGTTTTGTCGTCGTGTATGTCAATCAAAATACCTCTCCTGTCAAATAGGCGGGTCTTTAGGCAGTTAGGCAGTCTTTACACTAGTAGAGCACCAGAGAGAATATAACTCACTTTTCACCCTTTACGCAGATCACAACGAGAGTTTTCAATGTGAAGGTACAAGGCACTTTGTCTTCAATTTGAAATGCATTCGAATCCTCCATCTTTCTATCATGCTAAAACAGTCTGGCTAGTGTTTTAGCGTTAGCAGCAGCCACTGTACTCATTACTGTAATCACCTTGCCGTCCTTGTCCAGGCGGCAGGCGAGCGCCACGTTGGCCGACATGGCGTTGCCCGCGGAGCCGTTTCCCATGACGACAGCCGTGGACAAACCCGCCTCCAGGGAGGCGGCGCTGACGTTCGGCGGGGTGAGGGAGGCCGCGGCGCAGCCCATGGCAGCCCCAGGGCGAACGCAGCCCTGGGTGAAGCCGGGGCACGGCTGGTGGGGCAGGCTGCCCACGGGTGTGGCAGACTGGATGGGGGTCACAGCGGCCGTGGGCCGGTCCTGATTGTGGCACGCAGCTGGAGGGAAGGGGAGGAGGGTGGAGAAGGGGGGACACTCTTAGGAGAAGCTTGAAGGTGTAGTCATTCATTCTGGAGAAAGATTGATGATGTTTGAACTCCATCAAAACAGAAGCATTGACCTCCCTTTCGACGCAATAGGATGCTTCCTCGGAAGCTCAGCCCCACACATTGCAAGCTCAAGTGCTTGGTAGTTTACACCGCTCTTTACTCCCCGTCTACCCCTCCCACTATAGCCACCTATACCTTCACACACAATGTTACACTTGGAGATCTGACGATGCTAGGGCAAGCTAATTGCAATCTAATACACTTACTCAAATTCAACAAATATCTCCTACTCACATTTTGCTACCTTACTGTGCTCTGTGCGTGCCAAAAGAATAATTTGGTACAGTAGATCTACACAGCCCTGGCTCCGTAAATGGGAACATAAACAAAGCGGCGAACATGGCTGACAACACCCCTAGGCTTCGCAATGTGTTTCAATGTGTGTGGCGGAGCTTCTGGGGGAGTTTGTTTTGATTTGAGCTTGACGTTAGCAAGCGTTCTGGAGGAACTTTACTACTATAGCAGGGCGCTAGCATGCTGGAGCGTGCAGCAGCGGGGGCAGACATACCTGTCCTGACAGCGTTGCGAGCCTGGTTGACGGTCATCTGGGAGCTGACGTGCACCAGGACTTTGGGCTGCTGGCCCGTGGCTGTTTGTGCCCCTGGTGTGGCTGTCCCAGCAGCAGGCTGGGGGCTGGGGAGGGCCATGATGAAGTCGGACCCCGGCGCCACGGCTCCCAGGGGCGACGGGGAGGGGCTGACCATGGTGGCCCCTCTGCCGGCCTGAGTGCTCAGGCTCAAGGGCACCTTGGCCTGCGTGCCTCCTGACACCGTCCTGGGTGGACGGTCACGTATGAAACCGTTAGATGTGTTTGCTACAACTTTGTGGAACATGCAGTAGGAGAGGAGGATTCCAATTAGGGCCAATCAAGCTTGAGCGTAATGAGAAGGTCTGTGTGTGCCTCCAAGAGTACGCGTGCCACAGTCCATGTGTGCATTAGCGTGTTTATAAAGTGTTACAGTGATCACATATTTTCATTGTCTTGTTAGAATAACAATGCTCCCCCCACCCCAAAAAAGAAAACGTATGGGGAAAGACTTCTCTTGAAATCCTTATGGGCAACATAGAAAACGCAATAGAGATACTTTATTGTCATTGTATAACCAGAGAGAATGGAAACATTGATTGGTTCAACAGAGGGCACTTCCGCATTCGATTTTTATAATTAATTACCAAGCACCTACAATAAATCTAAGGACACAGCAGTGTTTCTAAAGTGAACTGTTTTAGGGTGCACTGACTTTGTTTCAGGCCATGCACGGTAGATTTAGCTGTCTGGGCACTGCTAACGTCAGCCTCCGACAGCCAAATGCCGTTAGTGACACGGCCACTTAAGAGACCTGAAGCGTTCCATTTTCTTTTTATTATTCTAGTGACTTTGATATAACTCTGCAGTGTGCACACACAACAACAAACAAGTTAAAATATGGTGAAGGAGCTCATAGCTAACTCGCATGTGATAACGTCGACTGCAACAGTACTGACTGACCTGCTAACAGGGCTCATGTAGTTCCCGGGGAAGACTCCTATCTTGCCAGTGTGCATGGAGGTGCCCTTGAACCAGCCGTCCTGACAGCGCTCCAGAACCAGGAACATCTCGCCCTTCCTGAGCTCCAGCTCGTCCTCTTTGCGAGGGGTGTAGGGGAACATGGCCACATAGCTGGAGCAGGAGCCAACCACAAACGCAGGCATGTAAACACCGGATGAAAAATTCCTTCCCACGCACAGTTCAACGTTGCTGGCTCTTTTTACTCGAAAATTCGGAACATTTCCAACTAACGATCGTGCATACATGTGGAATGCCACAGGTCACAATGCTTTTACAATGTTGTTTCAATGTTAAAAGTAGTTTAGCATATTTTTCAGTGTGATTTATAGATAGTCTGTCATATATATAAATAATTAAGCCATTAAAAAGAACCGGTTCTTCTGAGAGTTGTCAGTTTGATAACCACTGCCTTAGAGCCTAGCCTGGCTTGCAGCACGCTCACACACACACACACACACGCTCACACACACGCTCACACACACGCTCACACACACACACACACACACACACACACACACACACACACACACACACACACACACACACACAC
>JAODOY010003377.1:0-11563 GCA_025399855.1 Forbesichthys papilliferus | reverse complement strand
CGTAGTGTGAAGCACTTTGTGTTACATGAATTTGTATGAAAAGTGCTATATAAATAAAGATTGATTGATTGATTGAATACAAAAACTATGCTACCATCGAAATAATTCCAATGCAGTGGTATTTTTAATTTATGAGATATGGCATGATGTTTGCAGTGATATTTCCAGGGGTTCAGATTCTGATGGTAATTTACTTTGACATGAAAAGACCACCGACTCCTTTTATGGTATAATCATTAGACACTACCCAAGTCTTCTGCACATACACGCACACACACACACACACACACGTGCGCACATGCACACCCCCCCAGTACATGTACTGCATGTAAATCTCCAATTAGGTATGGAAGGGTCCTGTAAAATGATGTGTTCCTAAGAACTCACATCTGTCACAGGTTCTTTCAGAGTGAAAGAATAAAACCGTAGTAGAATTACAAGTTATGGTAGCCTAAGTCACATGTTTTAATGCCACATTTGCAAATCCAGGACAGTTCTGAGATGACAGACCCCTGCTGCTTATATTGCAAATGGAAATGCATAATTCCTATATTAAGCATATTCCTTAATGAGATGAGGGGAGAAATATGTGTTTGTGTTCGTACTGTATGTATGCATATGTGTGCCAATGACACGCACGCACACACGCACGGACACACACACTTAATTCTGCTTAGTTTAAGAAGGCCGTTCAACTGGGAACACACTAGAAGCCGATCATTGGTCTCTTGAGATTTCATTATATTCCCATCATAACATATTTGAGTACGTCTCTGAATGCATGTGCGTACAGTATGTGTTTGTCAGTACAAACACGCTAGCAGTAAGCTAGGGCTGGGCGATATGGACCAACAATCATATCCAAATATATTTAGGGTGAATACCGATACACGATATATATCGGTACTTTCTATAAAGTTGGCTAAATGTTCAGGCGAGAAGAAAAAACAGGAAACCTGACGGAAATGTGGCATTTTTTATTTTCAGCTACATTAATTGTAGTTACATGGTTAAATCCAGAGCAGAGGGGTTGTGAATATTGCAGCTACAGTATCTATTGTATCTACAGTATTTATTGTGAGTGAGTACACCCCTCACATATTTGCAAATATGTGAGGGGTGTACTCACTTTTGCGAGATACTGTATATTTGTTTTTGATTACCGGTACCTTGTAATAATAGCTGGCTACCTGTACCTGCTTGTCGTAATTGAGCACATGACTCAGCATCTGCTCTCTCATTGGCTACTCTGAAAAAAGGTGTGCTTCAAATGCTCACTCCGTGTGAACTTGTGCGAGCGGAGTTAGTAGGCCGACATATGTGAGCTTTCTCTGGTGTCTTTGCCCGTTTGACACTCTGAACGCACTAATTCACTCGCTCCTGGCCACCCAGGTCAAGTGCAGGCATGGAGGTAGAGACGAACATAAAGAAAAGTAATGAATAAACACATAATATAACTATATCGATGTAAACAATATTGTCTAATTATAGATCTCTTTTGAAAATATACCGATATAAATTAAATATCGGTATATCGCCTTACTGTAAGAGCATTAAATGCAATATAATGCTCGTTGGTGTAAATAGACTTGTTTCCAATACAAATTTGAAAAGGACATCTTCCCTCCACTTTGACTGTCTTCTCCTCTCTGTCTCTCTCTCTCTACCCTTCATTCAAGCTCAATAACTCTTCTTTCAATTATTCTCTACTTCATCTCTCTTTCCGAAGTTCTTTTTTCAGTAAGAGCGTAAGAGAGGGTTTTTTTTAGTTCAAATGAAATGAACATGTTTTCTCCCTGGCTAACCAAGCATACAGTAATGTCTGTCGCTGCTTTCAAAATCTCCGGGTATAGTGCAGCTGCTTTGTTGAACACATTAATACTGTAATACGGTGAGCAGAGAGCTTCGGCTGGGGACAATGATCCTCCGACTCTGTGGTCTGACATCAGGGATTCTATTTGCCCTTAAGCCCAGTTGTGAGTTCAATGGCCCATTGTGTGGTCAGACACATTTACATGCCATGCTGTGAAGAGTGAGTCCGGTATGGTCCACAGCTGCTGTGATAGGTGGTAGGATTTGAACGTTGCAACAAGAGCTAGCTAATAAAGAAGGAAAGCATTTTGTAAATCAACAACCCAAAACCCCACCCCCTCCTCCAATGCTCCCATTGGTTTGCATTGTGAAGCACTGCTGTGAATCCTGTCGTTGTGTGCACGCATTCATGTGACTGACAAGTCAAAATAGTTTCAACCAGTCAGGAAAAAGAGGCCCTTATTGGTCATATAATATAATATTATAATGGTAAAATGTAGGCGGGGGCTATCAACCAGAGCAGATAGGGGCGGCAGTGTTCAGTAGGTAGAGTTGGGTGATAAGTGATCGAGAAGTCACTGGTCCGAACCCCGTTAACTCCTCACCAAGTGACGAGGTGTCCTTGAGCAAGGCACCTAGCCCTAACTGCTCCCAGTGGTCAGATATCTCCTTGCACGTACACCACCATCGGTGTGTGAATGTGTGAATGTGAGGCAATCCTGTACATGGCTTTGAGGCCGGAAGGGTAGAAAAGCACCTTAAAAATGCATTCACCATATTCTCAAAGTCTATTTTACTCTGCAACCTCCGGCGCACCCCAACTTCACCGTGACCTATAGGTAGAAGCCAGACCATGTGTAGAGCCATTTCTCAACAAAACAAGATGGCAGGTCTCTGAATGACAGCCACACCGATGTAGCTGTGGGCATGTGAAGGAGAGGTGTGGGCCCTCCATGCTCTAGTGGTAGGTTGAGACAAAGTGGCTGTCACCACAGAGGCAAAGGGAAGATTCATCACTGCAGACAAACACTGCTGTGTGTGGACATAGAGTAGACTTTAGGTACACTATAGTATGTGTCCACCTGGTCTCTGTCTGGCTGGTCATCTCTAACACATGCGCACGCATGCACACACGCACACCCACACGCGCGCACCCACACACCCACAGGTTTTACTTTTGTGTCGATGATCATTGAAGGCAAATATTTACTACAATACATAGAAATAACCCTGCATACATAACACACCTGCCCCTCACTATAACTGCTGGTGATTAATTGTATATTTGGCACTATTGAAACTCATTCCCAAGCTTTTCCAGGTGTGACATTCTACGCTGCAGCATCTCCTCTAAAGATTGGTAAAAAGAGCTGTCAACGTGACAGACAACTTAATGTTGACCTTGCACGGTTTACCTCCACCGCCTGAAACCCATCCTCTCTGTTGTTCATGAGCGAATGTAATGGTGTTAAATGCACAAGTCATCACTATCATTTGCCTGACACACCGCTATTATGTTTAAGGCTGTCATCTCTCATATTGTTTCTGCTTTGTTGAGCACATAAGGGACATAATACACAGTGTGTGTGTTTGTGTTTGTGTGTGTGTGCGTGTGTGTGTGTGCGGGCGCGCGTGCGTGTGTGTTTGAGAGGGGAGGGGTGAATACACTGCCTCTTTGTTATGAAGATGACATTTTAGAGAGTGGAATAGGGTGAGGTGCGTGAGTGAGTGTGTGTGTGTGCGCGTGCGTGCGCGTGGGCTGAAGGTGGGGGGCTGGCTGGCTTAGAGAGGATGCAGGAACTGTTGACACACCTACTGGCACTGTGCCTTATTATAAGACGCACAAACAAAAGGTATTGCTGGCAAGAAGCCAACAAGTCAGACTCCATTTCTTCCTGCCTGTATTTAGTATACAGTAATATGCCAATGGAGGAGACATGTCTGCATTATAAATCAGGCATAGCTACAGTAATTCACTCTAGTGGTGTCTAAAATGAGCCTTGTTTATGTAACACAATTCGATATAATAACGTAAGATACTTCCCAAGCACCATAAAGCAACTTTTATTTATCATACAATATACAAAACAACAGAGACACAATTCCGTTGAGCTGCTTTACAGGAGCAGTAGCGTGCAGTAAGCATGTGTGGATGCGAGCCAAGTGCCTATAGGCCCCACACCAATATCCCAACAGAGCTGACACCCAGAGGATGGCTTGAGCTGCTGCTAGCAAGACCTGCGCCTAACAAGCTCCACCTGGACTGTTGACATCCATCCAGCTACAGCGATTAGACCGTTGCTGTCTAACCGCATGTCATGTATTGTAAAGACACATAGTGTGTAACTAGTTTGGATAAAAATGCACTTAGTGTAAATGCACCCCAACTCTCAGCCTGACTCCACCCACTACAACGCTGTGTACTGTGCTGTACTTGCTATAATAGCTGGCGTCCCCTAATATTTAATCATTAGTCCAGCATATAATTGGAATCACAGAGGTTCTTCGTCTACAGTGCCTACACTTTACACTAGTAAGGAGCAGCTATGTATAGGGATTATGCATCTTCCTCAAGCAGGCTGTCACACCGACGTCCCGCTGAGTACATATAGCCAATCTGTGACAGCTGGTAATCAGAGCCTCCCACACCTGTTCCTCAGCCATGTGCTTGCTCCCCTATCTATCTATCTATCTATCCCCTATTCTGTTCTGTTTGTATTGCCCCTTGCGGGTTATTGTGTGATAATGCTAAGGTGTCTACTGTTGTTTATTTCTTGCCTTTGTTTCATTAAACGTATCCTTATTTTGACTTTATTCAGTTTCACCGCCTACCTTATTACACATGCTTCCAAGTACAGCAGGCTATGGGATCTAAACCGGTAGACCACCTATAGTTGTAACTCTTAGCCTAGGTATACTGACATTGCGGCAGAGCGCAAGGAATTCTTGTGTTGATCTGAGGAAGCTAGTTCCATCTATTTATCCTAATACAGCTCATATAGTTGTAATGTTTATCAGTCATCTGCAAATATAACATTTTAAATGAAACAATTTGATGTGTAAGAGGGTCCAGCATCCTTTACTGAGAATGTTCTTTTTAGAATTTAGGTCTATATTTTTGGTGCCAATATTGTTAATTTCATTGCTACATGGGCTTTATAAGAGGAATGTACGGTATACTTGCTGCATACAAATGAACTGCATGCATTGCACCTTATTGAGTTACATTGTGATTTGTTTTGCTAAAGATATTCTCAAACATTTCATAGTTAAAACTGAATAATGTTTCAGACTTACTTGATTTCCTGTTAGTCTCTGATGCTCAGGTAATAAACAAGGCTGTTACGCAAGAAATATACTTTATGATATGCAAGAAATAAGAGGACATTAGAGGACAAAATTAAAAATATTATCAAATTTAACGCATAGAATCTCCATCTTTCATAAGTTAGTACCTGCAAGACTGGAGCTTGATAAATCAAAAGGGAATATGCCTTGCCTTTATGGTACATACAGTTTGTTCCTGCTCCTGTAAATCTCTCTCAGACAATGGAACATCCTTCAAGATTATTATCTTCAAGTCATAACAGCCTCTAGCGTATCTTCTAGTTGCAGCAAACTTAAGAATAATAAAATACACCCCTTGGACAGGATTATGCAACAGCAATGTTATTGGGACTTTGTAAGGCTCTGCCAAACTCACATTTATGTCTACAGGATTCATTTTTCCTACAGTAGCTCCTGTGCTTATGCCATTGAATATTATATGCCACTGGCAATTTGCATGGCCAAACATTTGTGTTGTAAGTGAATTAAAAATTGTCTGGTCTTATCCATCTCTGAATGACGAGATCCAATCAAACTCGCCCTTATAATACCGTAATAATTCCCCCATGATTGGATTATTCGTTTGCCCTCATTGCTGCCTGACATTTCTAATGCAGCAAATGCCAAGAGTTATTTATCTGAATATCATTTTGCTAGCACAAATCCCTCACACTGTTACCGTTAAAACATTAGGCTTACATTACAGTATATACGTTCAACCTTCCACGGCCACGATCTACCCATGAAATGGTAAGGGTGGATTACTGTAAACACAAGAGAATAAAATATCTTCTAATTTCATATTAACTATTTTAGGAATATATTTCCCCTACCACTTCTAGAACTCTAGTGACTGCAGATGCCACAATGTTTTAATAGAATGCTTGGCTATGACTACAGTATACAGTATGGCTGCTTCAGACACTAATAGCATGCATCTGCCAAATAGAAAAATATAATCATAGACCATTAACTTCAGTCTATAATATGAGGGCTGGGATATTTTTAGTTATGATAACTTCTTAACGTCTACAATATCGAGGGGTGAGAACCAGAGAGGCGTAGGTGATATTTCTCCAACTTCACAGGAGGGCCAAAACAAGTGCCTGTGCCTTTTTGGTACCAGCGTTTCATCAACTTCATATACATGCATGGGCCCATCTGATGACAATATGAACAAAGCATTTCATACAGTTTAAACGAAATAACAGTCTATTGTGATAAAATAAAAATAACATAAAAAATCTGTATGTACATTTATCAATGGCTTATGCAAAGGCAAATGTGCAGTTACGCCCTTTTAACACCAACTGGCTTTTAATGAATCACGCCAAATTGATTACGAATTCACTTGTGCCTTTTTGGCACTAGAAAGAGCTCATCAAGAGCTTTAATTTGATGTATACTTGCCCTTTTCACCCCAAATGTCACTTCCGCCCTTCTGGTTCTCACCCCTCGATGATCACTTCAGAGACTATCAATTGTGCTGCTTTGGTTAAAATGTCCGCTAAATGACCAAATGTAATGTAAATGTGGACAGTAGTAAACATTAAAGGTGGACATATATCCATTATTCAATAATTCAGTGGAGTAGTCAATGTATATATTACATGAAAGACACAGAGACCACAGCACACAAAAGTCACAATTCTATAGCCATGATCCCACATGCATGGAAAATTAGACTAATACAAAACCGCTTGCTTGCATTTTCATACTGCTATCCACAGCACCAGCTGGCTACATGCATGATGTGTAGTCATCTAGGAGAGCAGCACAGAACAGCTTGAAGGAATGTGTCAACTGTTTAACACGGGGGGTTAACTCCAGTGCCATATCAGCTACCTCTAGCAGCTGGCCCTAGGCCCAAGCTCATACACTCTAGTGCCTTGGCTATTGGTTTAAGGAACACTTCCATGAATGAAACTGAATTCAAAAACATTGAATAATAAAAATAAAAAAGATCAATGGCGAATTGGGTTAGATGTCTTTTACCAATCCAATTTATTCTTCTGTCAGCAAGGACCGCACGGCTACATATTGTATTCCACATAGTCTCGCATAGCTAGATTTTATGTGCATTAAGTCTGAGACAGAGCACAGGCATCAAGATCCACCTCCTTGACAGGAGAGATATTTTGATTAGCACGCACGACGACCAACTACATACACTAACTCAATGACCAAATCAGATGTTACATACTGAGGAAACCATTGGGAAACTTAATGACATGAGGCTGGCTGTTTGCAGATCTTGTACATCTCTAAGATAAGATACATCTTAAAATAAATTAAATTATGAAATTATAAAGCTGGTGCTGGAAATACATATCCAGTCTTGTGAGTAACAAGGCTAAGAGCCAATGTAAATCTACTACCTAACTTCCTGATAGTGCTGCCATACTTATAGTTAAATGTATTATGTGAAGTACAGTGCAGTGCTAATGAACAGAAGTGGCTGAGACAAGCAAGCATTACTGAACAGAGAGCTGTAAGACGTGCATAATCCACTGCTTCAGTCAGAGGTTAGAGTATAAATGATTTGTGTGTACACTACAAACTACATACTGAATGAATATACTTAATAATAATCACATAATGATCATTGATACTGAAACTGTGCTTGCTGGTATGAATTAGTTCAGTGCATATAGTTGTTAAATTAATGTTAATGCTTTCTCGTCTTATTTAACCGTGGTAGTAAGAAACTGGACTTAGATTAGAATTATTGTTATATAATGTAATACATAATCATTGCTCCATATGCAAACAAAGAATGTGTGAGGAACATGTCTATTATACACTCTGTCTGCAGTATAAGTGAATCATTTTCATAATTTGTGCCATTGTAATCGTTGTCAGTATACCTAGTAGGCTAACCTTGGTATGGTGCACACAGCCAACCCAATGCTCACAATCTCCTCTGCTGACACACTTTAAATTATTGCAAAAATAATTTCCCCCTTGATTATAGTTCTATTTTGGCATTGGTGTTATTGGTGTGGCCCAGCTGGAAGCTAGCATGAAAGCAGCAGAGAACTTTCTCTGTTTGATATCAGATGTATCCCTAAATTGAAGTGCAGCTGTTAGGCACAGCAGTCCTAATCACTTACAAGGTTATGGCATTGTACAATGTCATTTTGAATACATAAATAATGCATATTCTGTGATCCCAATGAAGCTATGCAGTAGCTGGATAGACTGTACATTTCATAAAATGTCTCATTCAGCAACAATACTGCTCCCATAAAGCTAATAATATCCTTCATAAAACAATTTTTGTGCATGGTCCTTTATGCATCCTGCTGTAATTGCCTGTAAAACCAATTAAACCCATTGCACGTGCCAGTACAGTCATTTGTATTCACGCTTGATGTACACTAAGTGCAGAAGGAGTAATAGCTTATACAGCTCTGCACCATAACAGACCAAAGGCAAGGCTTGATGACAACATGTGGCCTCAGTTAGAGAACTACTATATTCTTATTGCTAAACCCATATAGCCTAACCGAGCCTTGATCGTTGCATTAACTCAATGTTGCATGGCGATAATATAACACAGCTGGGGCTCATGTCGCACTGGTAATGTATCACATTAATGTTTACAACCCTAGTTTGTTCTGTTCACATCTAAATAATTGTTGTCCTATCATATGTTTTGTTATTCCTCTATATCAGTGGTCTCTTGGACATGGGGATCTACTGCCGTGCATGTTGTAGCTGTCTCCCTGCTCCAACACACCTGATTCATATGAATGGCTCGTTATCAGGCTTCTGTAGATCTTAATAACGACCAATTCATTTGAATCAGGTGTGCTTGAGCAGGGAGACATCTACAACATAGATCTATAACACAGTGCAGTAGATTCCCACAGAAACAGGGTTGAGGACCACTGCTCTGTAATTTATATGTTCATGTTAATTATGCTTGAATGACAATACATTACACGGTCCGGGGTCTAGACTAATTACACAAACATTACAGGAGTCTAATCGGGTTGCTTTTATTTTGCATTTTCAGAATCATAGCTGTTGTTTACACCTTATTATTCCCAGTTCTGGATTGCCTATTTATCTTATTTCCCCTTATTTCCCCAATGGCATGGCTGGTTGCAGAGACCTTGAGACGTCAGGTGACATCACATTCAGACTAAAGTTTCATTACTGTTGTCTCTCTCTGTCTCTCTGAGTGCATATACTGTTTAATAATGGCATTCTTGCAGACCTGATACTGACCTTGTTCTGTTTCTGCAACTGGTATTTTCTTCTCCCCAGTTTCACTGTGTTCTCTCTCTCTCTCTCTCTCTCTCTTTCTGTTTCTCTCTCTCTCTCTCTCACACAAAAGTTGTTTTTCACACTCGTGCAACACTCCCTGACCACCCACACACAAATATTATCATAATTAATAATAATAAATGAGGAAGATTACAACAGCAACTAACAAATGTAAAAACGTCTAAACTGAAATGTCAGGGCTCTAGCACCTAGTATGGCAGGTAATAAGTTTGTACTATGCAGTTATACACTCATATGGCAAATCATCTCAGTATTATCAGTATTAAGGCAGTTAGTTTAATATGTATTCTAGTAACATATTATATAACAATATATTTCACATACGCATCACTAAGGACATGCAATGTTACGTTTAAGGTGACAGACTTCTACAAATGGCTGCTGCCTTACCAAATGAGCCATAGGCCAATTTACTGCTGTGCAAAATAACTGACTGCAGCCCGACATGTTGTTGAAATGGACCAGCTAGCCTCAACGTACTAGCTCTAATAAGATACAATCGTGTCCGAGTGCTATTATGTCCCAAAGGATCCAATCAAGACAATTTGCCCTGACCTCTGTTTTCCAGACTCCAGCCCTTTCAAAACCAGATGAAAACCAGAGCTTCTTGTAAAGTATCATGCATTTTATTTATTTCTGTCCTGAAAGAAACAATATATACCTGTATGCCCTCTTTCATATATCCCCATTGTATTGTTCTGCCTTTAAACTGATTTTACATTAAGCCGTTTATCATCTCCTGTAAATAATTTGCACATTTGTTCAGCTGTAAAGCCTCTGTTTGTTTGTTTGTTTGATTATACATTTTATAAATACATTCATTATTTATATCATCTGTCAAAGATAAAAATAGAGCACATAGCTACATTAATAAATAATCTTGCGATACATGCTGTGGTCCCTTAGGTGTTCCCAACCCCCTGCTTTGAAAATCCCCTACAGGGCGACACACACACACACACACACACACACACGCACGCTTACTGTACACCGCAGAATAAACACTACAGTAGGTCCTTGTGTACTGGTAGTATAGCCCAAAGCTGAATGTGGGTGCTTTAGTGCATGAGCTGAGTTCACAGAGTTAGACACTTTCTGGTCATGACTCAAAGGTACAGCAAACATAAACACATACACACACACATGCACACACACACACACACACACACACTATACAGACCAGTCTGTCTTCATGTGAACAGTGTTAGAAAGACAACGCATATGATGTGGCATTGTACACAAGTGCGTCTTGAAACAAACAGTCACATAAATGACCCACTGTGCTAGTAATCTCTTGAGTGTAGTGTAACCATGCCTTCACAGTGGGCCTAGAAAACAGCTACTGTCAGTAACAGGGAGACCACTGTCTTTAATCATTGGGTTTCCATTGAGTTTCCATCCGTTCCTATATTGAGACAGCATGAATTACCTGCGATTCACCTGGGAGACAAACAATGATTAGTAGCTTATTAGATAAAGAAAACAACTGATGCTGAGAGCAATAGCTGTGTAAGGGGCTTTGTGATGACAGGCACGGGCAAATGACAACATAAGAAACCTGTTTTGCAGAGCGTCAAGGACCTCTTGACAGGATTATAAATGGGAGAAATGGGAGAACACCAGAATAACAAACAAGTGTTACCATTTAGGATGCAATTAAGACATAATTATGATAATCTGGATGAGACGGTATGCCCTTTTGTAAAAAGGACAACTGGCAGACATCAGTTAAAAGTGCACATTTGGGTGCGTGGGAAGAATTTGCAATCAACCCTGATTATGGATGTTCCAATTCTCAATCTATTTCTGATTAGAGGACTACAATGCAAGCCAGTAAAGAAAGCTCATGTACAGTAATCCGTATTATAGGGACAATATAATAATGTATATTATATTAGTTATATCAAAAACAATATATTCTACACATATACAGTAAATATTAAATATAAATGCAGTATAGTTTGACAGGTGAGTTCATGTGCAAATACTCTACACATCTGGATATGTGGAACGTTTTGCAGTCAACCAGGCCTTATTATAGGGATTCCAACATGGAGGTAAAGTTGGTTTTATATTCTCACATTCAACATTCATCAGACATTCAACAGATATTCAACAGACATTCGCC
>JAODOY010003376.1:0-11564 GCA_025399855.1 Forbesichthys papilliferus | reverse complement strand
TGTGTGTGTGTGTGTGTGTCTTTGTGTCTGTGTGCCTGAGTATTGAGTGAATATGTTTTAAAAACACAGTGACACACACATGCAAATGCTCAGACTCACCACATGTTTCTATTTTACTGTGTGTGTGTGTGTGTGTCCGTGTGTGTGTGTGTGCGTGGGAGAGAGACAGCCCCAAGCCTCCTGTATCCTAGGGAAACAGCCACTATGGATGGAGTCATTACAGCTCTATTCATTAGAGTCTTCATCTGCCCTCTCTCCAGCTTCTGCACCTCCCCCAGGACCACAGCTATCACACACACACACACACACACACACACACACACACACACACACACACACACACGCCATCGTTCCTCTACCTCCACTTACTGAAAATGTAGTGCATGAGTTTTGTGTGTATGTTTTCATGTCTTTAGTTGAATCTCTTTCTATAAGCCTGCACTCACAGAGAAACCATCTCCCACTCACGCAGCGGAGCCTCCAAATACATTTTGGCAGGCCTTTCCATCCTGAGCGGCCGCCTAATCAATCATAACCGGGTGAACACATTCATCAGCTTGGATCCATTTTGCCGTATTTAGAGATCAAAAGGTTGCCCGGTGACTATAGGAAGTCCAGGTACTAACCCAGACTAATTTATTGAGCATGGGAGAGATTTAGCCCCCTGAGGACATGGGGACATGGTTTTTCTCCATCGCCTTGGATATGTGTGACGGGGCTGGAGGGCAGTTAGCCTCGCCACGCCGTATCCTGTACGGCGTTTAACATTCCATTGATCATATTAATTGCAGTTGATTGGGTCCCGCTTGGCGGAAGCATGTGAAAGTGCACATTTGGCGCAACATATTGGGGATTTTGATCTTTGTGGAATTCCCTCTCTCTTATAATGCTGTTTTTTTATTTATATACCTAGTGTTTATTCATCTGGAATTGTATTGTATCCTGTGCATGTCAGAAGTATATATTCTATTACGGAGGCCATGATCTACGTATGTCTTTGGAGCCCTGGCGTACATCAGTTTGGAAAAGGTCGATGTTAGAGATGGCGGAATACATGTTTTCCAAGAAGAGGGAAGATGGAAGGAAGACAGCATGACTGTTGGTTTCATTTAATTACATTTTCTTGCATCTGAGCTCCAGTGTGCGGCTTCCTTTTGATTTCCCTTGTAGTTTACCAGCCAGCACCTCTCTACTTAAGGTGTGCGTTTTTAATTTTTGCAATACAATTGTTACCATATAAAGTAGATTCAAAATAAAGTAGATAAAGTAAGACATTTTGTTAATGTAAAGCCTTCAACAGCAAGACCTTGTCTGGGGATACAGTAATGGACCCGATTCTTTTGTTTTCCGATTCAACATGTTTCAGATGCTTTTGTTCACAGAATAGTTGTTTTCATTTGTCTTTTTTCACTTTTCGCTTTTATTTCTCTCAAACACTTGGCTTAGAATCCCCTGGTTCTCCTCACTGCTCCAGGGGCAGTCATCTCTGTGGCATAAGAAACACACACTATTCACACATATCCATTAAAAGGGCAACGTTCAGGAAGTTGCAGCTCTTTGAAGACCACAATTCATGTTTCCAAGTGTGGAGCACTTATTGGAGGTCAGACTGAGGGTCTATTAGGCCTCTCATATTCATTACTGAGGGGCGGGAGGCGAGAAATCGAAGGAACAACAATACCCCCCTTTAATTCCCTTCAGCTATATACTCTGACCCCTATACCCTGGATGTTTTTCTGTTGGTTTTTGACTGTGAACTAAGGCCTCGAACGCGGATTGAATGATTACGGGCTACAGTTTAGAGTTATATTGAATAATGCAAGTTCCTCTGTGCTCTTGGCAACTAGAGCCCAGATCTATTAGGCTAAACCACTATCTCCTTATTACACAGAGATACCGGTCCTCATATAAACCTGAAGATAGAATATTGAGCCTCTTAACCACAAAATATGAGACACATTCAATCATTTGAAAGGTGTAAAATCACGAAAACAATGGATGGAAAGCTATATAATTTCCTGAGTAATGCCAGTGGGTGTTTCCTTTCAGCGTGGTTTGTGTGACTGTTCAAAAGCAGATACCAGGTTATTCTTATTCAGCGTCATCCTGTATAGCTCCATCAAGGCTGTTGTCTCTGTTACACCAGGAACGCCACCAATCTCACACGGTCACGATCGCTTAGGAATACATACAGCAGATCAAACAGGCACGGGCCTCCTCCGGCGTCGTTAAGGTCCTCCAGGGAGGATATTCTATACCGTAGGGCCAAAACACACATCCTCAGTGACGCAGTATCACTTCAAACCCCTTCCAACCTTACGTGGGCTTTGCTACACTGGATCATGACTGTGTGTGTGTGTGTGTTAAGCGCACGTGTCAGTTTGGACTAGAGCTGATGGGCCCTCTTCAACTCACCTCTCGCCCCAGGGGGGTATTCCAGTGTCCAAGATATCCCAGCGTGAGAAAGGAGAGCATTGGATGGGATATCCCATTGCGCCTGCCTGGCTCCTGGGCAGCAGACAGCTAAATCAGTTACAGGTTGGATTATGAATACATCTTTCTCATGCAGGGCAAGCTCTGCCCGTCGGCATGCATTGGCCTGTGCTCACCTTGACCTTGACACCTATTAGGACGGAGACGCAACATGTATATTCTGTGTCTGAGTGCACACTCGCGCTTTATTCTGCGCTTTCCTTCCAGCTCTTTGTCCTTTTATTTATTTTGTCTATCCCACTCCTCTAGCAATGACCACATGTAATGTATGTATCTTTGTTCTAAGGCCTCGGGTCAAAGACTCTGTTTCAAAGTGTTGATCCTCATCTGAAATCTATTGCAATCATGGTTCCCCAGCACTGGACGTGAAATACAGGTCCCTGCGATCTGATACTCGTGATGTGTGTGTGTGTGTGTGTGTGTGTGTGCGTGTATGTGTGTGTGTGTGTGTTCACAGGGTTTTATGTTGCAGTTTCAGTCCAAAATAATCAATGAAACACCTGGCAGAGTGGTTGTAAAACATGTTCCAGCGATGTGTGTTGCAGTGTTTATTAATGATACTACAGTCTTTAAGGAATCCCTTGGTACCTTTTTCCCCACTAGAAACAATACAATTGTTTTGTCGGGAGACATTCACTTGTTTTTTTCAGTTGGCAGATAGTAAGCATACTTTTAATACTGTAGTGCATTTATGTAGCGATTACACACTACATGTTTATAATCAGTGTTGGACTCGCGAATTGTATTAAGTTACTAGTTACTTATTACTCCTTCAAAAAGTAATAGCATTACTTATTACTGAGTATTAAAAGTAATTAGTTACATTACTAGTTACATTAATATATTACTTACACAATCACTATCCTGTCTCGCCCCTTCTGAAAAATGACAACTTGTAGCCAGCTCATTTTAGAATTGAATCCTCTTTATTGGAACAATAATTATTTTTGGGAGTCAACAATCAGCCAAAGTGAAAACATTGCAGCCTCTCAAACCAGATGATTGGACAGGTTGGTTCAATTAGCCTACCTTAAATCCTAAATTTAGGACCATAAATCTTGTTCTTGGAACTAAATAATGCAACATTACTTGGATTAGTAATAGTAATATTATTACTGTTTTAGAAATAGTAATTAGTTACACTACTAGTTACTGAAAAAAGTATTTATATTACAATATCTTACTACCCAACACTGTTCATAATTCATTACACTTTGTGTAATTCCCCTGCTTGTTCAATTTATAACGTTTAGTGTATTGTTATGTCAAAGATGAATTCTTATTGAATTAAGTAAAGTATTTGAAGGTCTACATTAGGGAATTCACTGTAACACATATAGTCTTGATACTTTAACTTTTCAACCACACTGTTCCCTCTGTCTTTCTCTTTGTTTTAATCATCAGGCGGGATTTATGTGGAATTACACCCTAAAGAGCATGTCAAACCCCAAGAGGTACCAATGAAATAGCATTGCCATATAGTTTAGTGGAATATCTCTCTGCATAGCCATTTTACCTGTCATCATCTTCCGCTGTACTTGTTCACTCATTAGTTAAATTAGAGTCATTTAGTGTGTGTGTGTGTGTGTGTGTGTGTGTGTGTGCGTGTGCGCGTGCACTTGTGCGTTCGTGCGTGCGTGTGTGCGTGCGCGTGCATTCGTGTGTGTGTGTGTGTGTGTGTGTGTGTGTGTGTGTGTGCTTGTGCACTGTTTCTCTGAGGTCCTGATCCTTGGTCCAGAGCTCAGAGGGCCTGTCCTGATCAGTGAGGATGATAAGATGAATGTAGTTTTATCTATCATCACCCTGGATGAAACATTCCCAGCTAATAGTCTGGATTAGCCTCACAGGCTGCCTGCCCCGTTAGACCCAAACACCTATCTTTGTACCGGCTTTGTAGAAAGACATATTGTTTTGCTTGGTTATGTGTTTATTTGCCTATTGTATTAGTCCTACACCCCAGGATTAGAACATGTTATGGACTCTATATATATTGCATATAAATTGATTTAGACACAGTTTCATTTTCCTATTCACTGAAAAATATGTTGCATTTAATATTATTATTATTATTATTATTATTATTAATAATAATATTAGCCTTGATACCACCCAAAGTTGGACCCAAAACATGACAGTCAAATTCCTAACAGCTTCATCTTATGTTTCTAACAGGGCATGGGTGAGTTCTTTGTAGTCTTTATCTCCTTGCCGATTCACCCGTGTGCTGGTCTAAGAAGAAAAAGGCCGAACCAGTTTTCTGTCTTGTTAACAGCATTTAATCAAAGCTCAATCAAAATGGTTACCTTTCTTCCCCTGCATAGCCGGAGGTAAAGTATGTCTGTTGTGGGGAGTCATGTCTCTGTCTGCTGACAGACAACCAAAGAGAAGGCTCTGTATGTCCTTATCTCCATCTTAGTCTCCTGTCACATCAACCTGCTTATGAAAGGGAAAGATGGTCTGACAAGGAGCAACTTAACTAAAAGATTCCAGGCTTCTTTACAGAGTTGTGAAAATGTGCTTTGTCCCTGAGAATATTTCAGCCTGTCACAACGTGGCTTTAAGCGGTTAACTTCTCGAATGTATGCTGAACTATTTATATTCCTTATTCTACATCCAAATTTTGCTTTCACTTTATTATAATTAGCTGTAGGAAAGAGGACACATTGTTGACAACCACATATTATTCCTAGCTAATTCATTTGAACATAAACAATAAATCCACTGGTTTCAGCTGAGCTAGAGTTTCTCATTGGGGTATGGTCAGCTTGGAGCTCAGGTTCCAAATCCATATGCTAACCACTCCAAAGTATCAATCACTGCACCTAGAAGACTTAAAAGAACCATATTGATTACCAATACAGGATCATAAATCACCCCACACAATACACACATGCATAGACCTAAGACACAACAATAAATCTGCTGGACAGATAGGGAGTTGTAGATGAAGTCACTTTCAGCCCGTCTGTAACTTGATAACCTGATGCTTATCGAAGACCCGGAGAAAAGTGAATATGGTTGCTGTCGTTTCAGAAAATGCTGATGTTTGATACTAAAAAAAGAAAAGTTTAAATATTTTTATAATACCTTTTCTTTTTTTAAATTAAGAAAAAGAATAAAACATTGATACTGAGAAAGTTTACTAATGAGCATGTTTCATTAATTTTTCAAGATTGCAGCTGTAATGAAGAACTATTATATAACTGTGGGTAACAGTAAAGTAAAGAAGCTAAAGAATTTAAGTAAGTAAGTAAGTTAAGTTTATTTCACCTTTTACAGATATATGTAAAATAATGTAAATACATACATTAAAAGAATACAAAGGAAGTACATGGATAAATCAGACAGCCATCACAACCATTGTCTAACTTAAATACTGTTTGAATGTCTTCAAATGCATTTGAAAAGAGTCAACAGCATTTAAAAAACGTTAAAAGGGAGGCAGTGCGTTCCACAGCCTGGGTGCCGGTGCTTGAAATGGTCGGTCCCCTCTGGTCTTACAGTAACGTGAGTGTGAGATACCACTACTCTAAGATCCTCTGACCTGATAATGGTAGCATGAAGGTGTATGGAGGAGCTTGTCCGTACAAGGCTCTAAAAGTAAGGACCAGAACTCTAAAATGTACTGGTAACTGAATTGATGCTAAAACGGGTATGACGTTTACTCTTTTGCTGGTGTGAGTTAAAACTGTGAGAGGCCTATGACATGGCTGCTGTTGTTGTTCTAACAGATAGTCGGCTGCGTACGGCAACTGGTGTATGAACTCTACTGTCTGTAAATCACTTTGGATGAAAGCGTCTGCTAAATGTACATGTAAAATGTAAAATGTAAAAGCCTTGCAGCACTTGCAGCAGAGTTCTGAACAGCCTGATGACAGTAAATATCTTTCTTATTAAAACAAGTTAAAAAAAACTATTACAATAATCTAAACGGGATGAAATAAAAGCATGAATGATAATATCCAATAGTTTATAAAAAATAACAAATTTCATAGTGAAGTAACTAATAAATTACCTATATATAATAACAAAATTCACTGTGAAATGAGTTATTTTTATCAGATATAGTGTAATTATATTTTTAGCGTGTTCCTCTCACAGCAATGTGATTATAGTCATGCCGTGTTGATGGCAACACAGGTTGCTGTGATGCCTGGCCGGTGGGCATACAGGACATACTGTAGCAACTGTGCGCCAATAAGAGCATTCTGGTCTGCAAATGTGTTTTATTCATTTATTTATTGATTCCCACAACATTCTTGCAATATTTATTGCATCCCGAAGATGCAGGAGTATTTTTAAAAGCCTTTTAGAAATGGCAGTAAGAGAAAACACCTTTTGGGTCACTTCAGGTGGAAGGCAGACAGTGTTGCTTGGAGTGGTGTTTGCCTTTCTTTCCTTCTTCTTGGTCTGCAGTGTAAGTACAGGCAGCGTGTTTCTCTAAGCAACAACGCTCAGTGCAATAAAAGTATCCCATATAATATTTATCCATACACCTCTATAGTGAACTTAGTTGTGTTCAGCGACTCAATTTACTGTGAAGATGGAGAGTGCAGAAAGTGCTTTGTATACATGTTTTTAGGTGGTCAAGGCATTGCATGTTTTATTATAAAATAAGAAATAAGAAATAAGTTATATTATAAAAATCACTCACTACTCACATGATAATAAGAAGAGAATGCAAACAATCAATTTTAGAAAGCGTCTGTTTGCCTCTATATATTTTCCTTCTATCTGCCTGCTATAGTATGCTCTGGTGAGCTTATCACTTTAGTCTAAGTGGCACGTCTAATGAGGGTATTGTTTTTGCAATTAGCCACTTTAATAAGCAACAGCTCTTTCTTCTGCCTGTCAGCAGGAATGAAAGGTTATGGCAGCACTTCTCTTCTGGCATGGTCATAACATTTGCATTAACTTTAATGAAAAGTATCCCCCACTCATCCAGCAAATTAAATATTTGCATGAATGTCATTATGAGTGTGTGTGTGTGTGTGTGTGTGTGTGCCTGTGTGGAGGGGGAGTGTGTAGATACATGGTTGTTGAATGTATACATACAGTTAACAGTAAAAGTAAATGTACAGAGAATTAATAGTACCATTTGTCAAAAACTGTCTTGTGAGGTGTGAGTGTGTGTGTTTTATTATTTCACTATTATTTCAGTGCTCTGATTTTGCTTTTCTTCCTTCCATTCCATTATTCCTACCCCTCTCTCATATGTTCTTTCTGGTGCAGAACTACCTCTCAGTCTATCTTTGCATACATCATTGTGAAGGGCTCGCTCATGTGGAAACGTTTGAGCCTTAATCTCCTTTCCCAGTACTCAGGGTGCCAGCCCACTGCAACAGTCTGCTCAGTTTCAGCTGAGAAGAGAACACTTACTGTGGCATGTAATCGTTTCTTTCTTTATGTATCAAGCGACTGTAGCCCTAATTACACATCTTATATGTTGATTGATGATGATGAGGCTGAGGTCGACCGTTGTAATGTTTGCCTCTTTAAGCACGTAAAACGTCCGCGGAAGTCGTTGTATTGACAATGTAATCATTATGTAATGGAGTGTAATGCTGTGGTCTTCCTTTTTTACACTGTAAACGCGTATAGCACATCGTAATTAAAAATGTGTGAAGGATTTAACCGTGCAGGACTAAACTGAGCCTTTGGGGGTCTGCTTTGCCATGTGTGACGGCGGTAAGCAGTTCACACACAAGTTGTGAGCGTCAATAGAGGATCAGAGGTGTCTAATAGTCAATGAACACAGAGGCATATTTGCATATTTTTGTGAAATGATACATCTTGATTGTTGCCGTTTGACAAGAAACGTCATGGATGGTTTGGAGACGTCCTTTATTATAGCAGATGAAGAGGAGGCCCGATGTATTTGTTCCTTTTGTATAAACAAAGACACATATTAGATGATAATGTTAAGATTTTACTGCTTGATAGATATTATATTGTCAGTGGAACGCAGAACTACCATGGTGTTTTGAATAGTGGTGGGCAAAAATGAATAAAAACTCAATTAACAAATTATTTAGAAGTTCGATTGCTACCAAGTCTGCAGTGATGCTTACTTACTGTTATCTCCTCCCACTTCTCAGTGGCGGTGACAGGTATATACCAATGACAGCTTTTGAGTTCTTTGTATTGGTTAGAAAAGCAATAGCCTACATATCATCTACATAGCTGGTTTGAGGAAAGCAACTAACCTACTGTAAATGTAATTTATTAGGTTCAATTGTGTAGGGGTGATCTGATAAAGATATTAACTCTTCAATGACCTACTTTCATTTTACCACAAAGTGACTCAACACTTACGCGGTGGTACTAAATGCCCGAGAACAACCCAGAAGTTCGAAAAGCTTGAAATAAAAAAAACTCAAAACTCAAAACTGATACATCTCGAAATGAACAAATCAAGACAATGAAAACCTTCTTCGTTTCTACGTTTCCTAATGTAACCATGGCATTGTACACCTATGGCCTTAAAGACAGACAGACATGCCAAGGAGCAACATGTGAATATAACGGATAATGGCCCGTCATGTGTTTGAGCAATTGATGTGAAAGGAAGCGACAGGCAAGAGCAGCGCGCCGTGGAGTCATGTAAAATGCAACAGAATCATCTATTGCGAGTGTAGCCTGATGGCAAGAGAGTAGCTGCACGCACACATTCATTAGCACAGTAACTGTAAACGGCAACACAATCACCTAAATCCCATTACAACATCCAGACCCCCAAATGTAATGTGTTTCCCTCTTTAACAAAAAATATAATTTCTCTCTGCAAACTTGCATTTCCCCTGTGACTTAATCATAATCTTTACATGATGTTTAGCTTTGTATTCATGCTGTCATGTTACAGTAAGCAGAGGTGGGTCATTTCATGGTTGTTCTCACGCCAGTTACTGTAAAGAAAGTAAATCCCTTTCCTCCAGCAACAGACACCCAGATTCTGGTCTGTAACTCACTGAGCTCTATTCTGGCACCTCCCCATTGCATTCACCTGGTATTTGCTCCCCACAACATTTTTGAGTGCACTTCTCTGTGTACATTCCCAAGTCTGCACGTTGTCGTTTCATTATTAAACCTGTCCAATTGAGTACCGTAACTTTGCATCGTGCAGGCTTCCTCCATTCCTTAAAGCCACTCCTGAACCTCTTAACGCTAGACAACACTCTAAAACCACCCCTCAATCGCAGAAAAGATTTACTACAAGGCAGGACTATGCGCTGTTGGAGGACGAGTAGGCTTTATGTCACTAAGTAGAGAAAGCGCCGGAAGCTGTGTAGCTATGTATGAAGGGGGATCTCGTATACGAAGTGCCATCGCCAGAGGAGTCAGTTGATGCTTTTGTGAGACTTAGGCATTATTATTGATGGACATGCACGGTGCTTTAGGGCGGAAAGCAGTTAACATCAGTTAAGGTCTCATGTTCTGTCATATTCTATACGCCTAATTGGCGTGCAACATAGTGGTGAACATCGTGACCTGCTTTTCTACGGCTTTAGTGAGATAGAGGTGGGCAGCTGAATCTTTGTCGTCATGTAAATTGAACTATAATATTCAGAGTTATTGCAGACATTATTTGATTGTTTTTACAATAATTTTGATTGTTTTCTTCGCTTGACCAGGGACTGAAGATGGAAATGAGCTATTATCTTAAACTGATATAATGCATCTTTCCTCTCTTTTGAGATTAATTTATATTATACATGGTCGCTGATACATATCATACATGGTCCCTGATAAAAATAAGTTGAGAACTTTATTTTCTTTTACGTTGCACCTATATTGCACATCATGCCTATACTCTACATGCATGCAAGTCATCATTAAATAGAAAATTACACACACACACACACACACACATACACACACAAACACCCACTCTCTCTCTCTCACACTCTCTTTATTTTGCCTGTATTCACTGCCCGCTCATCCAGAGTCATGCGTTTATCAGTCTAATGTGTGTGCTCCTGTCAGGGACATTATGTTCTCTCTCTTCAGCGTGATGCTCCGTTACTCTTCTTTTGGCCCCTGGGCTGTTTTTGGTCAGCCTATGTCCCAAGATGCCGCTCCACTGACCAATGGAGGGCTTTAACTATTCATGGCTGTTGTCCATAGACCCCTTACAAGCCAATTATTGGGTGGGGTAGAGGTCACTACAGGAGACCTTGTGTTTAGTCATTTTGTTAAGAGTGTCTTTGGGATTTTGTCTTAAGGACCTTGACAATGCATTTAGATGCTCTATTTAAGGATGAGCGAATATATATTTGGTTTATATGGGTAAACACCACAATGAATGCTTTTGGCTAAACTAATTTGACTACCCTAATGAAATTAATTCTCATTGTGAAGGTATTTAACTGAAATCTGGGTGACTTTCATGATTTCTCAATGGCAGCATCACATGGGACACTTTCCATGTGGACATTTCTGTGCTCTGAGAATAGTTTCATTCTGTTTCATTTCCTGCCACTTGGGATGCGATTTCACACCATTAGCCTGAATACTTCCATCACCCCCCAGGTCCCATAAATATTTCAACCCCTCAATCTATATTCATTATAAAACATACACCCAATGCAATATGAGGTTGTGAAGACACAGGGCTTTTATTTATTAATCTTATTTATTTATATTTCTTTCCTGAGGGCGAGACGTTGGTTTCTGTCCATCTGTGCTGATTGCTGGCTATTACTGAGCACTTAGAGTCTGCCTAGAACTAGCCAGAGGGGAGCCCGGCCCTCCTGAGATCCACTCCAGGGCTAAGAGGTGTGTTTGTTGGCTACTTTTGTGGGTACGGTGTGTGTGTGAGTGCTAACTTAAAATTGAAATGCTCATGATGAATAAAAAAAGAATAGTGGGGTGAACGGTGTTTGATTTATTTATTTATTTATTTGTTTATATCATTTCAAGCATGTTTTTGAAATGTATTATTTTTAACAACAATTTTTAAGACACTCGGATCACACTTTTCTTATATATAACTGGGATACTTAACTGCATAGGATCGTGCTACTGTAAAGTAGGCTTCATCTCGTCTGAATGCTGACAATATATACGTATAT
>JAODOY010003375.1:0-11565 GCA_025399855.1 Forbesichthys papilliferus | reverse complement strand
TGTCTGTCTGTCTGTCTGTCTGTCTGTCTGTCTGTCTGTCTGTCTGTCTGTCTGTCTGTCTGTGTGTGTGTGTGTGTTTTTCTCTCTTTGGACGTAGAGGTTCCCACACTCTAGCTGCTCTCGTGGGACAGTTGCCACTCCTGAGTGGCCAAAAATTGTTTATTGAGCGTTCCACACCAGGAGCCATTATTCTGAATGTGTCCCAGAATAATTCGAGTTTATTAGCAGCACACCTGCACTGGAATTGCCCCTGGGACTGGAGGAGCATAGCTACCACCGTATCTGCCACCGTGTAGCCCACCTATTTACTCTTGTGTTTACAAGGTGTTTACGCATACAAGCAGTGATTATTGGTGCTCGATTACAACAGTGAGGTGGACCTATGGTGCTTTTTAGTAAGTGCTGACCAAAGTCTGTTCTGACTTTGAATAGAAAAGGCTTTTTGTTTACTAGTTTACCAGTAAGCTTTTACTGGTTGTTTTTTTTTTTTTTTTTTAACCAAATGTGTAAAAACTGTTGTCTCTTTGGGCTTTGATCATAGGTCTTTTGTTTTATGTTAAGTAAGGCAGTCGTTAGATTTAGTCAATTTTCTGGGTTGCATTCTCCCAGTGATATGCCTCTCAGTAGCTGACCTATTAACAGTGACTCTTTAGGTCCTGTCAGGTCCATCAACCTCTGGCCTCGGTTTACATTTCCACCCGCAAGCAGACCAATGTCTTCCCAGCCTGTTCTCCATCCCACATCTTTCAGCCCAGCTGCTGAAAATCCAGCGAAGAGCTGCCACATCACACAGGTCTTCCAAAGCCACCGATGCATTTTAAATGTGTTCATGTCGGCCCTGCGCTGACAGTGTGTCACACCGCCCTGTCGATAAATGCCAGTTATGTCAGTCGGTGTGCTGCTGGGTCCATTTCACTGACTTCAGCCAAGACTCACTCACCTGTTCTGAAGGAGAGACTGAGCAAGGGTGTGGATCACTCGCGCACGCACACACACACACACTGTGCATAAGGAATTAGAGGGTGCAGGCGTCCTGCCATACAGGTCGAGGCACAGACACGTAAAAATCCTTTGTTGCTTGGACAGCAAAATACACTAACATTCTTCTGGAGCGCGTTCAGATCATTGCCTTGCAGAAGCTGGAAAAACAAATACACCCCATGTTGACATGCATGACGCTTTTTATACAATTTGAGATAGAGTGTTTTTTGTTTTGACTGGGGTACCTTCCGTCACTTCTTTGTATGGGGTTTTATAATCATTAGCAAAGTGCCATTGTCTGTAGTGTGGCATTAAAGACTACCGCCGGCTCCTTGGCTAGCTGTCAGACATCACACGCACACATGGTAGGGTACGAAGCCTTCTCATATGCCTTGTGTTGTCAAGCAGTGGACTGGGGGTCTGTGAGGCTGATGAAATGAGAAACATCTTTTCTGTATGAAAGCCCACTGCGGCGCGCTGCTCCTATAATTCTGGTTATAAGAACCTTTGAGTCACTTAAAGGCTTCTACTGGAGAGATTACCCCCTGACCAGACCATAGATCCTGTGTGCTGCGAGACGGAATGCAGCACACACATAACCGGCTTGCCTGCAGGCAGGCCGCGGAGGGTTTTATCGCCGTGGTCTATTCCCTGTCATCTGGACACTGGCTAAACAGCTAGCTGTGACTGCCTCATCCACACACAAACAGCCTCCAGCATTGACTCACACAGTCACGCTTGACACACACACACACACACACAAAACGCACACAGACAGAGCCACAATGAGTCGTTAATTAACTTGAGCGGTACTGTGATTAGAAATCACATTTGGAGATCACCACTTAGGGAAGCGGTTTGATCTAACGTGAGTTTTAAATACCAGTGTGAGATGCAGTGCTCGGAGGGAAACACACATTGTGTGTGCGCGTGCGGACCATGAGCCGGGATGCAGCCCAGCAACATACCAGGCTGTGTTGCGCCATCAGACACCCAGAGCCACACGGCTCCCAGGGACGAGCCTCAAGGGAACCCCGAGCACAGGCTCACGCTGACTCATCCAATGTGTCTTGTCTTGTGATTGTGTGATGCTGAGCGGGGGGAGGAGGACTCCAGCCTTGGCTGTGCACCCTAACCCCTCCTTCACTGGCTCATCAGACTGTCAGGTCAGGTGTGTGTGTTTGAGGTCATGCCCACACACACATTCTTTGCAGGGATTTTACATACAAAATAGCAGCTAGTTAGCCGTTTCATTAACATGCAATGCCTGTGATTGTCCTTGAGTGTTGTTTAGGCTAGTCAGGCAGCGTTGTCCTTGTGTGAGCTATGCTCATCCTAACGCTACTGAGGTTCACACTAACCTACCTGCGTGGGAGAGCCGCTGCAGGCTCCTGCGCGAGCATGTAGAGGTCAGTGTGTGTTTTGTGATGCTACATCCTTCTCTTGGCACTCTGTCTGCCTCTCACTCCCTCTCTCTCCCTCTCCCTCTCATATATACTGTATATAAACACACACACACATACATAAGTATATTGTACACACAAACTAGTTTGACATGCTGACATGACAGGGGGGTCTCTTTTTTTTCCCCCTCTCTCTCCCCGTAGCAGTGTTCCAAAAATAAACATCGTGTCTCTGCCCTGCCCCTCAGTGGTTACCCACTCCCCCGTCTCCTCTTCCAAATGTAGTGACCATCAATAATAAATGCTACAGTAGACACTGTGCGTTCTATATTTGTACATCGGTGGCATACAGTATGCGTGCCACGCTGCATGTAGGGCCAGCCGCTTTCAAGCAGCATATTGTGTGTCACGATGGAGGAGAGCAGGAGTGGGTTCATGATCTGATGTGGTGTTGTACTATAAATGCTGTTAAAGGGGAATTCCACCTAATTTCACAAAATGGTATTCGTGGCGATGCGATTGGGCACTTGAGCTATGTTAAGAGATAGCCGACGGAGTTGTGATGGAAATGTACCCACAATGCCCTGCCCCGTTACATGGAAAGGTGAAAGTGATGACTTTGGCACTGGGTTGCTAATGTTCCTGTACATATATGAATTATTCATGAAATGAAAAAAAAAGTTATCACATCAGTCAGTTGTGTATGCCAAACGTCAATTAAGTGGTATTTCCCTGTTTTTATCTGGCTTTGAATGAGATGATTTGTTTTCCTTTTTATATTTTTTCTCCTGTGTGTGTGTGTGTGTGCACGTGAGCGCACCACGTGCCTTTGCTGTCGACGGCCCCCTGCTAGCAACAGCAGAGGCCGTTTAAACTCTTGTCTCTCCTCCCTCCTTCCTCCCCTTGAAACGGGACCTCTTGCAGACGGAGGTAACCTCACGCGGGCCCGCCGCGGCCCACAAATCCCCCCCCTTTAGGCATGCTCCCCACCTTCGCCTCTACCTTCTGTGTGTGTCACTGTGTGTGTAGTGTGTGTTTGTCAGTCACACTCATGCAATGCTGTAAATATACACCGTGCTAAGCGTGTGTGTGTGTGTGCGCGTACAGAAGGTTAAATGGAGCACAGACCTTTGTTAATGATGATTAACACATGTGGGGTGGTTAATCAATGGTGTGTGTGTGTGTGTGTGTCACAGTGCCTCTTCAGTTCACACTGTGAGTACAGCCTGGTTGGTTCTGTATGTCCCGTCTCAGCCTGTCCTGTCCCCCCCCCCACCCCCCCCCCACTCTGCCTGTATGGCTGCATGTGTATGCAACACTTGCATGACTGTTGTTGTTGTGGTGACCAGGATCTCTTATATAGTGTAATATGTGTGTGTGTGTGTGTCTGAGGGTGAGGCCCATTCACAGCCTTGGGACCAGCTCAAAACACACACACACACACACACATGAAATAGCGCGCACTAACACACCAAGCTAGTTAGCTGCTGTTGTCAAGATCCAGCCTTTAGGTGTCTCATGGCCAAGCTATAAATATGATAAAGAGTCTCCTGCGACACGTTGTGTGTGTGTGTGTATTTTAACACGTCTGTCCCCTCGCTCCCTTGTCTCTACCTTGGCCCGCTGAGCAGAAGATCGCCCAGGAGAGAGAGAAGTTTGCCGACGAGGACAGCATATTTTACACGCTGGGTGAATGCGGGCTCATCTCCTTCTCAGACTACATCTTCCTCACCACTGTGCTGTCCAGTAAGTACTGTGTGGGCCAGATGCCTGCTTAGGAGAAGGGGGAGTTTGTTTTAGCTCCAGGACTGCATTCCCAACTCCGACTGCCTCCAAGCACTCCCAGTATCAAACTGAATTTTGCTTCAGGTCAAACTAAGCCCAATTAAAGCCCCCTTTACCACCACAGGTTTGGGTAACTATATTGGGAAAAGAAAAGGTTCCTTGTTCCCTTCCCCACAGCACAAGTGATGTGAAACAATTTTTGTTTGGCATCAATTGACAAAAACTACAGCAGCAATCAGCCATCATACCCGCAATTGTCTTATGTCTTTTCTGCTCGTTATTCCACTGCCCATGTCTGCTGACTTAATGTTACGAGGAGCAGGGTGAAAATATAGAAAAGGTTTGTTGTTATTCGGATCAGAGCTGTTGTACAACCCGTTGCATCAATCGGGGTGTAGCCCTGTTTTTGTGTGGTGGTGACTAGTTTAGGCAGATATAGAATGCTGTTGCTATTTTCTGAGTAGTCCAGGGTAGTGAAGTTTCCTATCTCCTCTGAAGGCCAGTAAAGTTTTATACCAACCTTTACTGGGCCATTTGTTATTAAGGAAAAAATAGCAAGCCTTAAATCTTTTATGCTTTTCATATGCAAAAAGCCACTAGGGAGGGTTTTCAAGGGTAAGACATTTAGATTCTGACAGGCAGGATGTCCTATAGTTGGTCTCAAACAAACAAAGTGTGTGCATACACACTCATAAACAAACACACACACAGAGACCAGGTCAGGTGCATGCATCTTGTATATGTTCACGTATTGTGCTGTATTCATCTCTGATCCATTGTGTCTCTGTGCATGCGTCCAGCTCCCCAGAGGAACTTTGAGATTGCTTTCAAGATGTTTGACCTGAACGGCGATGGAGAGGTGGACCTTGAAGAGTTTGAGCAGGTTGGAAGCAAAACAACAAACGAGAATACACCTCCACACATAGTCAATGTGTGCACGGTTAAAGGGTTAGCCTGTCGGATTGCAGTCTCCCTGAATCTCCTGTCAAAAACGATTTTACTACAGTACAACCCACAACATAAAGCAAAGATATAGACGGCCATGTCTATACAGGCCTTCACAATGCTTAGTCTCAGAGGAGTAGAAATACAGTAAGTGCTATCATATTGCAGTCTGTATCAATATCTCTACCTTGGCATCTGCTAGGCTTACTATCACATAGTGATACTGCCGTCTTTCATCGTATTCATAACATTTTTAAAATCAGACTCTTTTGTCTGACAGAGTGCCTTTTTATGTGAAAATTCCTTATTTATGACTAGGGAATGGGAAACGAATAAATACGTTCCGATGGGATTTGCAAAGTGGACTTTAGTGGCACTCATTCCTACATATTACATCCACAAGTAGTCACTGCGCAAGGATTCTATTATTGGCCTGTGGCCCATAAGGCTGTATTTGTATGTAATAGGACATTTCATACATTAAAATGCGATGCACTTTTGCGAGCAGGTTAAGATGCCAACATTTAAAGGGGGAGTCAAAATAAACTGTGCGTCCCTACATTTTCTAAACAGGCAATGGCCGTTTTCTTACAGTAGTCAATAACGTTAAAGTAATTGAATCCTGTGAAAATGGTGTGTGTTGAGAACAGCTGCCAACACACCTTCTTCACCACCCCAGGTCCAGAGCATCATCCGCTCTCAGACCAGCATGGGCATGAGGCACCGGGACCGCTCCACCACGGGGAACACCCTGAAGACCGCCGGCTGCAGCTCCGCCCTCACCACATACTTCTTCGGCGCCGACCTGAAGGGCAAGCTCACCATCGGCAGCTTCCTGGAGTTCCAGAGGAAGCTGCAGCACGACGTGCTCAAGCTAGAGGTGAGCTGGGCCAGAGAATGGGATGACCTCAGTGGAGAGGGAGGCAGTGGGTAGAGAGGGGTGACGGGGGATCCGGAAGTCCTGGTTCGAACCCCGATAACTCCTGACAGTGACGAGGTGTCCTTAAGCAAGATGCCTAATCCCAAATGTCCGAGGTTAAACGCGCACAGACCCACCACACTGCCACGCACACAACTTTTTATATCTGACTTAAAAACATTTAATGTCCTTGTATTACACAAACACAACTACTATCAACAGCTCTACCGCAAGTAGCCTAGCATCCTAAGTAGGGATGTCACAAGAACTGATGCTTCAGTATTAAGTTGATGCCAAAATTCTGAAAACATGACAGTACTTGTTTTTGTAGGTACCATAGATCCAACCTGGCAGCAAGTACAGCTCTGCCTCAAATCTTCAAAAGCAAACACAGCAAGTAGCCTACTTTTCGTTCCAGACAGATGATATTCAGAGATAATAATATTCACAAAATCCAGTATGCAAACTGTGCCTTTGAACTTTCCAGCAAAGCTTTACCGACTGAGTAGAATGTTCCACTATTGTCGTGATATCATATGGTTCGTTATGATGAGTCGAAAGTCAAACAAAAGCAACCTTGAAGCAAATAAAATACAGGCATGTCACATTTTTGCGTTGTAAACATTGTCGTTGTGAGTGTATGGTGTAATTTATATCACAATAAGATCGATGGATTGGCAAACATAGATTAATGTTGGTTGGTTGGTTAATTAATGTTAAAGTGACAGCGATGGGCACACAACTGATGCTTTTGTGTTGTGCATTAAAAATATGAACTGCATGTTAGCTGTGGTCAAAATAATCCTTCTGACTCAGTGGCCCAGGTTGCTGGTAGTTGAAAAATATCCACCGGCCAAGCATAGCTTTACCAGCCAAAATAATAAATGACTTTTTTGTGGAAAATGTTTTCAATTAGTTTCAGTGTTTCCTTGAGATATCAGCCTCCATATTATTATAGCATTAGGTAGCTTGTAGCTGCAGCCTCGTTCTCTGCTATCTCCAAACTTCAATTTCTCACAGGTTTATTTTTGCAGTGCTTTGTCCTTCTTCTCCTGTGGCTTTTTGATTTAAAAAGGTTTCTCCTTGTAAATATTGCCACACTTCTTTTAATTAACCTGACTATAGCTACTAACAGACCAGCTGGCTTTGCCTGCCCTGCGTTCATGATGGTAGAAGGTTTACTTAATGTTCAATGAATGCCAATGGCAGTGGACCGAACGCCAGGAAGATACTGGATGTTTAACTTTTTATATATAACAGAATGTATACATTTAATATTAAATAAGATTGTAAACGTGTTAAATGAGTAAAAATCTATGCATTCCATGGAGACCGGCACCTCTCTGCCTTTAAATTGGCTATGTTCGTTGTTTGGTTACAGAGTGCCAAATAGAGACTGTGTAGGGGTGGATCTTCAGAGAATGCGAGTGTTGGTGTGTGTGTCAAGCCTGATTTATTTTTATTTATTTCAGTGTCAAACGCGGCTGCCTAGGGCCCGCGGACATCGCACATAGGGCCCTTAGAGCCAGGCTGCGTATGCCGTGTGCACCAACTCTAAAATCTAAAGTGTGTTCGTCAACCAAAACGATGATTGGCTGTTTACCAGCCAGCAACAATTGTCTTGTGGATGCAAGCCCGTATGCCAGAGTGCTTTAGCAGCAATCATAATTGTATAACGTCCTGTAGCCTACATGCACAGACTATTTCCCTTTGACAATCATGGTATAATTATGAGATTCGCTGGAAAGATTAACAGAGACTACATTGCAACTCGAGTAAGGGACTTCCCTGATGTTCGGGCAGCGAAAATACAAACAGCAGTCTTCTATAAATAAACTACTATTTTCTATAAGCACAGTGTCCGTGGCCAATGTTGTTGTAACTAAGAGATTTGCTGGGAAGAAATATTTGTATATGCATATTTTAAATAAATTCAATTTAACCATACATTATTTCTGTATAATGGGGCTTCACATGCTCAGTAAACAATTCTAATGCAACTAGGCTGCACAACTATAAATACTGAGCACGTCAGCATACACCCACCCCTACATGGCATTAACAATACAGACCTGCTGAAGCATAAATCAGGCTTCACAGACGGAAGGCAGAAACGGCGCATTGGTAATTTGAAATGCGGTAGATGTTCAGAAATGTGTTTTTATTGTGCTTCACGTTTGCCAGTGGGTCGTTGCGGGCCTGAAATGTTGCTCTTGTGGGCCAGATCTGGCTCACGGGCTGCCGATTGGGGACCACTGTCTTAGGACTACAGACAATTACATCTCTTAAAGGTATAAACAGCTGTTGCAAGCTAATACACTTTTTGTCAGATTCACTAAATGTATCGCATTGCACTAGCATACCGTTCTGTGCATGCTGAAGAAATAATCTGGTACACAGCCCTGGCTTCGTAAATAGGAACACAAAGTGCAGAGCTACGCTCACAACAAAAATACCCTTGGCTTTGCAATGCGTTTCAATGTGCTGGGAGGAGCTTCAAAGAGAGTTTGTTTTGATTCGAGCTTCAAGTTGGCAGATTTTTTCGAGAATGAAATCCTCCTGCCTTTTGAATAGCACGTATGTAACAAATAACAAAACAAGTGTGAGTGCTTGACTACAGCAATATGTAGATTTATCCGTCAGTGCCATTAAATGTCACTGCGTGTGAGACAGCCAAGCTGGAGCCACTCTGCCTACATCTACATGGAACCAGTTACAAATTGTTGCTTCTTGTGGCTCTGGCGCATATGGGCTTTCGTTTAATTAGAGCCACTGCTGCCTAACTGTGACGGCCTCAGTCATCTGAAGCTCTAGCAGGCAGTCTGAAGTCTGAGCCACTGCCAAACGTAGTATTGATGTGTCAGGCACTAGTACTGGCTCATCAGGGAGTGAAATCATAACACTGCAGTTTTAAGTCTCTGTTCCCCCTGCCAGATCTGTAATGTTTTCTCTGGTAGACTCATGTACACAGTGTTATCTTCAGTCTAGGTGTACCAGTTCAGCCTGCGTGTACATCTGTACGAGTGGATCTGGTAAAATATTTAACAAACCACAAAAGATTGGCTGCCACTACTTTCTGTGCACGTGCATAGAAAGATATAGAGATTTGAAGAAAGCCCCAGCTGCGGTCTTTAATGAGGCTGTCGCCGTTTCAAAACAATGGCTCCTCAGTTTGTTTGTGAATGGTTGGGCACCCCTATAAACTACTAGCACGCCGCATTACAGACCATCACTCACCAACACCCACCCCAGGCTTATTCCGGCTTAGTCATGAGCTGCCCTGCACAAGTACAGAATTAGCATTTTGAGAGGCCTGCGTGTTCAGAGGAAAGGGACAAAGGGCACTCACCACTGTCAGGCAGTGATGTAAATATCTCTCTCTCTCTCTCTTCCACCCCCCTTCCCCAGTTTGAGAGGAGTGACCCAGTAGACGGCAGGATCACTGAGAGGCAGTTCGGGGGCATGCTGCTGGCCTACAGTGGCGTCCAGTCCCGCAAGCTGAAACAGATGCAGAAGGGTTTGAAGAAGATGTTCAAGGATGCACAGGTAGACACATGGCTGCATGTGAGCAAGTGTGTAACACAGAGGCTCACAAAGCCTTCCACCTCCACAATGAAGGGGGCTGGAAGAACTGAATGAATATGGTTATAAATAACTATGAGACCACATGGGGCAGATTTGTTATTTATGATACTCAAACAAGATGGATGTAATACTAGAGGAAGTTTAAATGCCCCTCATCCCACATTGGTCTACTGCCGGAGTTCCCAAGCTAATACGGAGCCCTAAATATCATAATATTATTGCCAGGGCCAACGTTTTGCGAATATACAGTAAATTTAAATGATTTACCGTATTGAATTATTATATAAAATGCATAAAAATAACAACATAGACATTTCAATTTACTTCTTATAGTTTTCCAGTGATGGGCAAGCTACAGTGAAAATGTAGTGAGCTAAGCTACCAGTTACTCTACGTTAAATGAAGCTTAACTACACTGAAGCTACCCCAAAAGAAATGTAGCAAACTAAGCTACATGTAACACGGCAAAAGTAGTTCACTACATTTAAGCTATTTTTTTCCTACATTTTATTGTACCAACATTCAAAAGTGTAAGTCAAACAAACAAAATAAACATCAATACTGTTCAGTTCAACTGTTTATTAAACAATACGCTGTTTCCTCTGCTCTCACTGTTCTTTCTATCACGTAAACTCAGTCTTGTCTTTATTCCCCCTCAATCCCCTGCATCAAAGTCTTAGGCATCAGCGCAGTGATTGGTAGGCTTACGACTACGGCATCACCGTCATATGGAAGTGCTTCTGTCGGCTACACATGTAGCCTAGGTCCGTGTATGTGATGGCATCACGTATTGATTCTTAGCAGATGTATCAGACTTAAGCTTACGCTGCAGATTCCGAAATGCTTGGGAAAATGTAGCTTCTGTGGACGCTACCGCACTACTTGATCAATTAGTAGCTTCGCTACTGAAAAGCTATTTGATTCAGAAAACAGTGTCGCTACCGCCACGCTACTCATAAATGTAGTTTCCAACACTGTTAGTAATTGTCTATCATTGTCTACCAAGTTAGCTAGCTAGATTAATTGATTTATTATTATTATTATTTATAGCTTGAAAGAAATGTTCATTGTTCATTAGCTTCATATCCTTCATTACTTCATTTATACTTTTTATTTATTTATTTATACGTGTTTATTCATGTATTAACATTCTGAAATATTTTATTATTTCTTTCAATATATAATCTCCATTTTCCACGTACGGCCCCCCTGGTGCTCTTTGGTGTCCTCCAGTTTGGAACCCACTGGTGTAATGTATTACAGGAATGAAAGTGTGTGAGAGAAAGAAAGGGAGCGAGACAGGCTGAAAGGTAATAAATCACTTGGAGACAACCGCCGTGTGTTATCTGTCCTGTGCCCCCGTATATGCTGTCCCTTCCCTGGGCAGGAGAAGGGACAGCAGCCTTTGGGACACCCAATAAACTCCACCAGATTGTTATCCTGCTTGGTCTGTGTTGCCCAGTGCACCATGCTCTCTCCCTCCCTCCTTCCCTCTATATCGCTCCTGTTATCTCTCTCTCCGTATAATGCCTTCTATTTGTCAGCATCTGCCTATTCCCACGCCAGTCCAGAAGGAGCATGGGAGATGGGTCCCCACAGGCAGGTCCCTCCACATTAACACAAACCTATTGAGATTATTTCCCTTTGTGATGCTCTTCTACTTAGACCCTTTGCCCACGTGAATGTACGTGAAGAACAGCTCAAGTGTGTGTGTGTGTGTGTGTGGGGGGGGGTTCACTTGACTGTAATGAGCCAATCAGGTAATTGGCTGTATGTCGATGCACCTATAGTATATATGCCTCTATACTGTACATAGTCCCAGAGGCACTGCATCACTGCTCAAGACAGTAAGGCTTATACAGGGTGAGTTGTGGTCTCAGGCTGGCTCTGGTTAAAAGGCAACGATTAGCTGGAAATAAGAAGGACAGGCCGGGTGTGGGGTGGGGT
>JAODOY010003374.1:0-11565 GCA_025399855.1 Forbesichthys papilliferus | reverse complement strand
ACTGACATAAACAATACAATTACAAACAGTGTTTGATGCGTCAGACGGCAGGCCACATACACTGGCGCCATCTTGAATCACCATCCAAGCCATAGCGTTTGTACACTGGACTGTCGTCCCCTTTTTGATCTTTTACCCGGAACAGTTGATCCTCCCAGTATGACTGGATCTTTCCTGTCCCTCCTCGAGGAGTCAGATTGCGGATGAGGACTCTGTCACCAATCTGAAGATCTCCTCCTTGTATTTTTTTATCAGTGTGCTTTTCCCTTAGCCGCCCCTTCATTTGCTGTCTTGGATGCAATCTGATAGGCCTCTTCCATTCACCTTTTCCAGTGGGCCACATAATCATGGTAAGTATCATGTGTCTCAGTGGTTGGCAGGTTGAACAGCAGATCGACTGGTAAGCGGGGTGACCGTCCGAAGAGAAGGTAGTATGGGGAGTACCCCGTTGCTTCATTTTGTGTGTAATTATATGCATGGACGACTTTGGCCAGGGACTCTTTCCAGTCTGCAGTCTCTCTTTATTTCCGAGGGTCCGGAGCATTGCTAGAAGGGTTTGATTGAACCACTCTACCTGCCCATTCCCTTGTGGGTGGTAGGGTGTTGTGTGTGTGTGTGTGTGATCCACGGATTCCAGAGAGATCTTTCAGATTTGACAATAGTTTTTTGCCCATGTCGTGGTGGAGTTTGCTTGGGAATCCAAATTCCAGGGCGTAGTCATTGAAGAGCTTGTCAGCCACAGTTTTTTAAGATTCATTTCTTGTGACGTACGCCTGTGCAAACCTGGTAAAGTGATCCATGACTACCAATATGTACTCATACCCATGCTTGCATTTGTCCAGAAGTAGAAAGTCTATGGATACCATTTCAAACGGGTAGGTGGTGTGGATTGACATCATCGGGGCCCGAGTCTGTTTGTGGGGTTTCTTTTTCTTCAGGCACTCGCATACATTAGTCACAAAGTGTTCAACATTCTTCTGCATATGTGGCCAATAGAACCTTTCTCTAATTAGACTGGCTGTTCTCTCAACCCCCACGTGGCCCATGTCTTGGTGCAGCTCTTTAAAGACCAAGGAGTGGTATGTTCTGGGTAGGAGCAGCTGTTCTCGTTTGAAGGTCTTCCGCCATAATATGCCATCTTTGTCTATAACATTTTTCAACCACTGTTTCAACAGTCTGTTTGGTGTTTGATCGTCTGTTTTCACATTCGTACCACAGGACGATTCCAATGACACTGTCTTCCTCCTGGGCTTTACAGATCTGTGCCGGCATGAAGGGCTGGCCAGGGTTGCTGCCACCGTCGTTAATTAGGCTTGGTGCCCTGACTTGAACCACTCCTGCTCCTTGGCGGGTACTCTCTCTCTCTACAGCAACACTTTCCATTGATGCACTGATGACATCTTGGCATACCTTTTCAGTGCACTTCCCCATGTAGTCCTCTACGTCTAATGGCATACGAGACAGTCCGTCTGCATCAGCATTATTCTTTCCGGGGCGATCCGGATTGTGAAATTGTAGTCAGCCCATTCTGCCACCCATCGGTGTTCTGTGGCATTGAGTTTTGCAGAGGTGAGCACGTATGTCAACGGGGTGTTGTCAGTATACACCACGAATGATGAGGCATGGAACAAGTAGTCACGAAAGCGCTTACAGACCGCCCACTTCAGCGCCAAGAACTCCAATTTCCCAGAATGGAGATGGTAGTTCTTCTCTGACTGGCTAAGTGTGCGAGAGCCATAAGCTATCACTCTCATCTTTCCTTCTTACCGCTGGTAGAGCACAGCACGTAATCCTTCCTGAGATGCATCACAGTGCAACACGAATGGTTGTGTTAAGTCAGGATATCCCAGGACTGGAGGCTTCAGAAGGACATCTACTAGCTGGTTCAGAACATCTTAATGGAGGCTAGTCCACTGTATTGGAGTGCGGGATAAGACGTGTCCATTCTTTGTCTTTTTCATGGTCTTATGTTTCCTGAGGTCAGGGTCTGGCTGGATGGTATCTACATGTGGGGTGGTCAGTAGCTGATACAGTGGCTGAGCAACTTGGGAGAAGTTCGGAACATATGACCGATAGTAAGACAGGAACCCCAACATCTGACGCAAGTCGCCGACAGTGGTGGGTGTTCTCTCTTTTAATTCCTCCACTGGGGCCGGTTCTGCCGGGTCCATCGGGTGCCCTTCTTCTGTCACCATCTTTCAAAGGAACCTCACCCTCATCTGGAACAGTTCACATTTCTTTGGGGTAAGCTTTACTCCATGTTTCTTGTACCTCTGGAGCACTGCACGGACATGTTCATGATGGTCATCAAAGCTGCTGCTGTGTACCAAATTGTCATCCACGTATGGTAAGAAAATGGTGTCTCTTAGACCAGCAAGGCAGTGTTCCATGCTCTTTTGGAATTCTTCTGGAGCAGAGCTCAGGCAAAATGGTATGAGTACCCACTCGTAGAGACCCCAAGGAGTGATGACCGCTGTCAGCGGCTGGCTCTCTTCATCAAGAAATCCCTGGTGGTAGGCTTTGCCCTGATCCAACACAGAACCATGTACTTCCACCCAGGGCATCTATCATATCCTATATCCTGGGGATGGGATGGCGATCGGGGACTGACTTCAGATTCAATTCCCTGTAGTCACAGCACAGCCGTAAACTGCCGTCCTTCTTCCAAATACAGACAATCGGTGAGGAATAGGGTGATGACCGCCACGCTGTGATCCACCCTCGGTTTAGCAAGTCCTGTAAGTATTCCTTTACTTCGTTGTGGAGGGGCTTCAGGACAGACATGTAGGTCTTCTGCACTGGACTGGTGTGGAGGGTTATGTTCATCTCAGCATTTGTCTTGTAGCTGCCTGTTGGACCTCTGTAAGGTGATCCATTTTCACTGGGGGGGTCACACCTGTGGCTGCCTCTCACTTTCTTTTTTTTCTTGTATGTTCAAGGGCCTTCGCTTGTTTTTTGTTTTGCCATCCGGTGGGTTTTCCCTGGGCTGGGTTGCTGTTTAGTATACAGTCTTCACAGATTTCAAATGCCCCACAAAGCTGTGCTGTTGGAGGAAGATATTGAGAGTCGTGGTGTTGGCTATTGGGATGGGTACGTACATTATCTTCTTATCTGGGACCCGTACCAGTACTTCATTGGTGACAAGACCTTCTTGCAGTGGATGGAGCACATCTGGTGAAAAGAGCATGTCCTGACCCCGGAAGTGAGAAATGATATGAGCCCTGATGTAACCCCAGCCCAGTGGTGTCTTGTTTGGCTGGCAAGAACACCCTCTTTCTTCCAGTTCGGACAACACCTGTGTCCTTGGTCTTCACTACCATTTGTGCCGATTTCACTGAGATAGCAAAAGTCTTGCTCACCTTGTATGCCAGTTCATTCTTCCCCAGTTCTGTGTGCTTCCTGGCTCATGACCGCCTCAATGACGTTGTAGCCTATTATAGGGTCATCCACCACCGCTGGATCACTGGACACCAACATAGGCACTCTTAATTCTGTTGCTGTGGTCCCTCCCCCTGCTAATGTGAAATTCACCTCACCCAGCCAAGGTAAGGTATTGGGGTGTTATTCGCAGCAAGAAGGGTAAAGGTTTCCTGTTCTCGTAGCTCCTCAATTGGCTGGACTGTAGTATGGGGCAGATGTTGTCGCCTCCAGATGTCGTTTATGAGGCTGGACTGAGCCCCTGTGTCCCACAGTGCATCCACTGGATGGGTGTATAGGTGGCATCTGACCATGCATCGTTTGCCTATCAGTCAAATTAGTTGTGATTGGTGCTGTGGTGAAAGTTATTTGACACTTTACAAGGTAGAAGGAGAATTGCTGGCCGTCCGGTCAACTGATGTAGCTGGGTAACTGGGTTATTTTGTGTTTTCTTGTCTGTCTTGTCACTGGTTGATGGAGGGGACGCTTTCTGTGGCGCTGCTAAGTGTCTCGTCTCAGCAGCCCCTATTCGTTTCCCGACTGACTATTTTGTGCTCTACATCCACGAGAGAAGTGGCCCTCCCGGCCCCATCTGAAGCAGTGCTGACAGCTATCTCCTTTCTGCGCTTCCTGACACTTGTTGCAACCTCTGTCACGACGCCTTGGACTTGATTGGTTAGTACTGGCTTTCATTGCTGCCAGAAACATCTGTTTCATTTCAGTTCTGAGCTCGTCCATCATTTGCTGTACATTTAGATTTTCTTTGCCCTTTACTGTTTTGACTGCTACAGCTATGGTGGGCTCTTTTGGTGACTGGGCCTGAGCAGATGAGTGGTCGGGCAGTGTTTCTGCATGCAGCTTCTGCATGCGTGGGCTTTTGCTGGTGTTAACCCGCTTCTTTTTCTCTTGTCTTTCACTTCCCAGCTTGGCTGCCTCATTCACCTGCTTAATCAACTCCTCATCTGACGTAATGTCTTCACGGAGGTAGGGCAAGATCTGAAACTTCACAGAGTCATTCAGCAGTCCAGTTTCAATTGAGCGGAGGAATATGCGCTGAATGGTGTGCTTACTAAACTGCTCATCAGTGTCTTTGTTGGTAGCCTTCCATAATAACTTATCTTTCAATTCAATAGCCCGGAAGACAACATTTAAGGTAGACTCCCAGGGGTGATATGTTGATCAATTGGTGATATAGGTCAGTGGCGCTGTCTACTTTATAATGGCTTTTTAAGATAAGTAGTGTGTTCAGTGTGAGTCCACGTTTGATCTCCAACATATCTCTCAATGGAAGGCCTGGATTGATGGCTCTGATCACAGCCTCAATTATCTCTGTTTCCGAGTGTCCTTTCTCCAAACCAACATCAATTTGTCGGATTAGACTAAGATAAGACAACTTGACCTTCTGCCCACTTTCTCCACTTTGCTCAAATATATTAAATTCTCTTCTCAGCGTGACTTCGGGCAGTTGTGAAGACTGATCTAGTCTACTTTGAAATAGAGTATTTGCTTCCTTTCTGTGTCTTGGCTTGAGATATCCAGTTTCATCCACAGTATGTGTAGACTGGACATGATTTTCTTCAAGCCCTTTCCCCTGGTAGGGTTCTTCTGTACTAATCTCTTCAGTAGGGGCACTTTTCTTCAACACCATCATGAATGACAATAAGTCAGATAAGTATTGACTAACCTCTACTTCATCCTGGCTTTCCTTGATCTTGTCCAGCACTCCTTCAGCCATTATAGTGAGCGCCCTCCTGGGTCTAATGCGGGATCCTACACTATCCAGGTCACCACACTTCAGGTACCTGCAGACTCAAAAGAGGTTATTGTCTCCCAACTGCCATAGGGCTGCACTCACGTCGTCATGGAGGGGCTGGGCGCCTTCCATAGTTGGCTCCAGGTTCGTCTCCGGAAAAAAGGGGGGAGGAAGGGGGAAGGGGGGGGGTCGACACTACTCTCTACTGCCCCTCCTGGCTGGCTCGCCAAAATATGTTACAGGTCCAGAAATGACATGTAGCTCACTCTGGTGCAACACATTCATTATAGTTGGATTCAAGGTCCTGTTGAAAATATATATAAAAAGATTTGTCAGAAACACTGTTTAGCTATCAGGCGAACTCATTCACTCACATACTGACAACTTCCGCTCTGTTGCGTCAGCTACTCATACACCAGTTACTCTCCATTCCGGTACGAACATCCATTGTTACAACCATGGCTCAAGGATCATAACAACAAGTCTATACAAAAGATAACATACTCTTTATTTAATTGGCCTCAAGCAGCCAATGTGTTCAACCAGCAATAATGGGTCAGTCAGTGAGTTAGTGAGTTTACTCTCGATATGCCAGCTGGACCTCCTTATATATGACAGCCAGGTGTTTCTGCTTCCACTGACGAGCCTGTAGCTGAAAGACATGGGCGGGGTTGTCACACCTCCCCTTTTAAGAATAAGGCACACCCAGAGAATACACTCCCAAAACAATCTACAACCCCTCAGTCAGGGCATCCATAACCCCTTCACCAAACCCGGTACCTGGAAAGCACATCAAAAAGAGAGCAAATAAAACCTACACTGAGGTGTATACAGACCAATAATGACATCAGGCAGGAAGCGCATGAGACAAAGCATCAGCCAAGATGTTTTCCCTGCCTTTCACATGCCGGATGTCCAAATTAAATGGCTGAAGAAACAAACACCACCGCATCAACCTCTGGTTGGGGTTCTGAAGAGAGTTCAAAAAGGTTAGTGGATTGTGGTTTGTGTAGACCACCAATGGACCTATGCCATTCCCGATGTATACTGCAAAATGTTGTAAAGCCCAAATCAAAGCCAAAGCTTCCTTCTCAATCGTAGAATAGTTCAGCTGATATGAACTAAATTTTCTGGAGAAGAAACTTACAGGACAGTCAATTCCATTATATGCCTGCAAAAGGACAGAACCAGCCCCCACATAACTAGCATCCACATACAGCTTAAATGGCTGGTCTAACCGTGGAGCTCTGATGACAGGGGCAGTACAAAGAAGAGCCATGACATCACAAAAAGCTCTGTCACACAGAGGCGACCAATCAAAAATCACACGTGAACTAAGCAAATTGGTTAGCGGAGCAACCACAGTAGAAAAGTTGCTACAAAATCCCCTGTAGTATCCAACCATAACCAAAAACCTAGCCAGCTCCTTAGTTGAAGGGATGGGAAATTGGTCAATAGCCATCACTTTTGCTCTTACAGGTCTCACCTTACCTTGTCCAACCACCTTACCCAGATAGGTCACGGTTGTTTTGGCAAACTCACACTTTGCCAGATTAATGGTGAGACAAGCCCACTCTAAACGAGTGAAAAAGGCACGAATGTGTTCCATGTGTTCTTTTCATGTATCACTGTAAATCACAAAGTCATCCAAATAAATAGCGCACCCTTTCAAACCAGACACCACTCCATTCATTAGACGTTGAAACGTAGCTGGGGCGTTTCGAAGACCAAAAGGCATAACTTTGTAAGAGTATAAACCAGACGAATGCCGCAATCTCCTGTGCTCTAGGAGTCAACGGGACCTGCCAATAACCTTTTAAAAGATCGAACTTGCTAACGTAGTTTGCACCTCCCACTTGGTCTACACAATCTTCCATACGAGGTAAAGGTTTACGATAATCCGTGCATGGTCTAAAACTACCATCAGGTTTATCCACCAACAAACAAAGGGAGGCCCAATTGGAAAAAGAAGGAACAGCAATGTTGTTCGTAAGCATGTACTCAACCTCTGATTCCAGTTGATTTCTTTTTATCGTTGATACTCTGTAAAAATGTTGTCGGATAGGCTGGGCATCCCCAACATCAATATCATGCTTAATCAAGTGAGTCGTAGAAGGCGTATCCAAAAATAAAGATGGAAAGTCTTGAATAAGATGTACCAAGTCAACATGATTAGGACTGAGTACATGGCTCAACATAGAATCCAATTTTCCAAAATACTCAGAATTTTTTTAACCTGCCATGTAATATACAATCATCAGGACTGTAAAACTCCTCATCCGTCCCGACAGTCAACTGGGAAAATTCCAGACCTGCCACAACCAGAGCGGCCCCCACCTTCAAAGTACCTGGGACAGGGGAACAAACAACATAAGGTTTTAACAAATTCACATGACAAAGTTGTGAGGGCTTTCTCCCATCAAGAGTAGAAATCACATAATTTAGATCCGACACTTGGCGCACCACTACGTAAGGACCAACAAACCGAGCTTGAAACGGTGTCCCTTCTCGAGGTAACAAAGCTAAAACCTGATCTCCGGGGTTAAAACTATGTTTCTCTACTCTGCGATCATAAAGCCCTTTCATTCTCTCCTGAGACTTCCCCAACCTCTTTTTAGCAGCCATGTTTGCCTGATATAATCTATACCTAAAACCATGCACATAGTCAACAACATCTACCGGGGAACCTATTTAGGAAGCATTTGTCTTCCAGTCATCGTGTAAAACTGCCAAAGGACCACGTACTGAATGACCAAAAACAAGATTGTTAGGACTAAAACGTGCTTTCTTGCGTGACTTCGCGTGCAGCCAACAGCAACCATGGTAGACCCTTTTCCCAATCACACCCTAGTTCTGTACAAAATGAACGCAACAAGGACTTCAACGTTTGGTGGAATCCTTCTAACACTCCCTGGCTCTGTGGATGGTAAGCAGTGGCTTTAACATGTTTGATATAAAGTTCCCATAGCACTTCAGCAAACAGACGCGATGTAAAATTAGAACCTTGATCACTTTGTACTACTTTTGGAATTCCAAAAATAGAAGTGAATTGTAAGAATGCTTTGATCACTGATTTCGTTGTAATGCTTCTAATAGGATAAGCAGCTGGATAACAGGTAGCAAGACACATTATAGTCAACAAGTAGGCACATCCTGATTGTGATCGGGGCAATGGGCCTACACAGTCGATTATCAAATGTTCAAAAGGCTGACTAATGACTGGTATAGGACTCAAAGGTGCAGGCTTAATTGACTGATTAGGTTTTCCTGTTACTAGCTAACCCTCTTACCCACTAACTCTCTCAACCCTAGTCTTCGGACAGTTTGTTGGTGGGATGGATTAAGCATTGAACCCAAGACCCGGGTGGGCGGTCAGCAGGCTGACAACCCCCCTAGACAGTCAAGGAAATGCCCCCTATGAGACAAAGTCTCTAGCCAACTCCCCGTCCAAAAATAACAAACTAACACGTCTACACACAGTAGACAATGCTGCTTCAACCTACCAGAGAAGACTACTCAGAAAGAATTGGGTATGGTGGCACAGAAGTACTAATCCCATCCAGGAGCACCAAAGTAGCCAGAAAACCGCTCAACGCTACCAAACACAATGACCCATAAGACAAAGAGAACAATATCCCGGACGAGCCCTTACTTGTTACAACCATGGCTCAAGGATCATAACAACAAGTCCATACAAAAGATAAACTACTCTTTATTTAATTGGCCTCAAGCAGCCAATGTGTTTAACCAGCAATAATGGGTCAGTCAGTGAGCTAGTAAGTTTCCTCTCGATATGCCAGCTGGACCTCCTTATATGACAGCCCCACTGACGAGCCTGTAGCTGAAAGACATGGGTGGGGTTGTCACACCATGAACAACATTAATTTACCTAGAATACCAGATAAGTATTTAGCATGGTACTCCAATAATAATAGTGACAAAAGAAAACATGTCTGCATATCTTATGATATGAATATTACCTAACTTAACCGTATGCTATTTTTATATGATAGCAAGAACATCAACCTTGTGGTTAAAAAGAATTACAGAATTTAAGTGACCCCTCGTTTTCTTCTTGCCCCTCCTGTGCCCCTTCACTGAAAATATTCTGGTGCCGCCCCTGGCGCTGAATACAAATGAGATTGCCCAGGCAGGTAGACTGTGGCTCACTATACACAACTATTTCCCATGACATAACGTGACATTGCAACCTGTGCATTTTACAAGATTAAATACGTGTGTCCAAGATGTGTGTTGTTTCTGAATTAATACGCCTTTCCTATTGTTACATACAGTACAGTATCAAACAATGTTGTAACATTAATGTTAGCTACGACACGGTTGAATGCTAACATTGTAGCTAACGTAGGTAACTGGTAACTGTAGGATACGTTAGCAAATACACTTACAAAATGCAAACTTGATTTGCAAAACTTGGGTTACAAAAAAATTAACATTTTTAATTCACAAACAAAACTTTCTTATTGCATTAATATATTGTTAATAATTTATTATCCTCAATTTATTTTATTTGCAAAATACAATTACAAAATGCAAACTTGATTAGCAAAACTTAGGTTAGAAAAAAATTAACATTTTTAATTCACAAACAAAACTTTTTAATTGCATTAATATATTGTTAATCATTTATTATCCTCAATTTATTTTATTTGCAAGTAAGTTTTTCTGAGTGCAGTGTTAAATGATTTTCTAAAATCTAACTTTTTATTGCGGTTTGTCAAGTTTTACTCTCAAACCTAGTATGTTTGTTTGCATAATGAAGAGACAAAAGTAACTCCATAGTTGACTACCATACATATTTTCCAAACTAAGGTCCCATAACGGGGAAGTGACGTTGGCTCTATCACATGGGCCTACTCTGGGTTACGTATTACCGGTCTTTCGTGATGCAGAACGTCATGTCACCGTGCCACTGCTAAGCGTATTCTTATTGGCTGGGGGCTTGACGGTATATATGCATACTGCAATAGACGCTTCCTGAACTCTGCTAGCATTGTACGGAATAGAACATGGTAAGTATGAAATGTATTATATTTCTAAAAATACATTCTCATTTTGCTCCAGGTTAGAGGTGGCATTTCGGGAAGGTCGTTTGCATGGCATTTGTTAAGATTTGATGTTCACAGATCACAGGTAAATGTGAGGAAAGCTCACATATGGCCCCGTGGTGGTTGGCTTCAGTCCTAGCTATTTGCAGTACGGTACGGTAAAACAAAAACAACGACCTGGAACACTCATTCAAGTCGGAATTCCATGTGGGAAACTCGGGCAAGATTTCTCAACACTGTAGGTGACCTGATCCTAACAAACCAAATGTGGTACAAACATTTTTGTAAGGGACAATGTAAGACATGTTATGCTGATGTAGTCAAATATTGACGTAATGTCAATTAAACTGAAGAAATATACATTATATAATATTCCCCTTACCTTAACATAATCTTTTTGCATAGCCCTCTGTTGAGTAAATATAGCACACAGACTTTGCAGGATAAATGTTAGTCCTTCACTATGTATAATTTATAAGAGGTTAGTAGGCCAAGTAGTAGCATATCCAAACAACAAAAGTACTGCATTTAACATTTTCATAATAATTAATTAATTGAATCATGTCTTTGATGACTTTCCTGCTTATACTTTTCAAATTGTCTACATTCTCCCTAACAACAAATTTCTAAATACACATATTACATTTTATTTGCTATTCTGATTAAGGGGAAAATATCCATGCTATCTTATTCCCTCAGTCAGCTGCATGATTGGGAGTGCTGCACAAGGTGGTAAATGTTATTTCAGCTGGTTACCTTCTCTGTCTGACCATGATCTTTGGGCTTCAGCAAGAATGTGTCTATTGATCGGAATGTCTATTTCTGAGCCACACGTTTTTTTTTGTTGTGAAACTCGCAAACCGGTACACTGTCACTTAATATCGTATCCCCACCCACCCCTGTTTACAATTGAACAATATGTTAACTATTGTCAACATCACATACGATTAAGATTCCCCTGCACCTGCTTCACCTGTGTTGTTTCCCTTTATTGTACGTGCATATAGTTTATTTATAGTAGCCTAGTATCCATCATTTTTCCTAGATATTCTGTGACAATTTTCAGTTAGGCATGGCCTTAGATGGATTAAGCCGTCCATGGGCCCTGGGCACAGGAAAGTGCTGGGCCCATCACCCACAGACATAATAATGTACATTACAAATCATTGTAATTTGTGGTTGGTTTTTGCACACTGCTGAAACGCTACGTTGCCGACTAGAACTGTAGAGTGAAGCAAAGTTCAGATTAATGTGGTTGCCACGGCAATGATAAACACGTTTCGCGTAGGCTCTCATGTATTACGGACACATTCATTGCAGGACTTG
>JAODOY010003373.1:0-11566 GCA_025399855.1 Forbesichthys papilliferus | reverse complement strand
TCAAATTTCTAATGAAGGTGTGGAATTGTGACCAATAGATAATCACTCTAGGCCGTGTGTGTGTGTGTGTGTGTGTGTGTGTGTGTGCATGCACAATCGCAAGACCTCGTGTGAAGCATGATGGGTAAAGTGCTTATGCCATCAAAAGAAACCACACCATTGGTAGATTTTTAAGATCTCCGTAGAGTAAAGTTGTATAGGCGTGTGTGCACGTTACCTTGTGGATATCAAGGTAGCGCCTGGCAGCGGGTCTGATGATTAAACCAGGGAAGGACATTGTCCGTTCTGTGACGCTGTTATCAGAGCAACACGAAGCGCCAGGATGAGATAACATCACCGCTGCCAGTGGTTTTCCTGTGCAGCGTGAGAGAGAGGCTGAAGAGGTTCACACTCAAATGACACAACACCTACACTGAGGAAATATGACTTTTAGCCTATGAGTTGGCCAGCCATGCTTACCCTCACAACAACAACTCTTCTCCAGACTGTAAAACAAATGCACTATTTTCATACTTCCACGTGTCCTATGAAAATGAGGTTTATTCTTGTATTAATGGTGCTGGTTTGTCTTGAATTGCTTCTGGTGGTTGAAACCAGAATTTTGAAAGGTGCTTGTTTTCCCCCAACTCCTTTTTCAGTGCTCATGGTGGGTTCACATCTGTTTTACACCTCCATGGTCCACACAGTTTCAGAATGTAAACATTATGCTGGTCTGGGATGTTCTGGGATGTTCTGGGATGTTCTGGGACGGGGGGTTTCTGGGGGTGCTATAGCGCAAACGGGCCAAAACAAAGATAGCAGTCTAAAAGGCTATAGTGCTTTTGCTACTGTGATTGTGTGAGTTATAACGATTAGCCGAAATGGAAATAAATGGCTCCATAAGCACTGTTCCAACGATATGTAGGTGTATACGAGTAGAGTGTACTGTTCTCACTCTATTTAGAACTTACAAGCAAAGCAAATGCAATGTATTATGGTCATAATGACCTTGAAATGCACTCACTCAACATCAACATGAGGGTTTCATGGTATGTAGGTATGCATTATATTACTGCTGGGGGTTTGTTTGTAATAATTAAATTACAAAATATAATGACGTTACATATTATATTAAATGTTATGCGAATATGAATTCAGTAATAACTTTTATGATCATATTTCATGCTTCGTACATGATCTTGCGTGTCCGATCAAGCTGGTTCAATAAAGTGGTATTGATGCCTTTCTCAAAAGCACCCCGGCATTAGTTCTGTGCCAACGTGTCCCATACAGAATATCCATCCAGGTCCCCATACTGTAAACCCAGAGGGTGTGTCTGGTCTATCTGCTATGCAATGACACTGCATAGGGTGTCATTGTGCTGGCCTTCTGCTGTCTATCATCAAACCAATACCTTGACCTCACTCGCTGTACCATTATATCATTATGAATATCTAACATGCACATTGCATTCAGCTTTCTAAATGGGTTTCTTATTATTCCACCCCTATAAATAATTTAGTCATATTTGGTGTATGTGATTGCTAATGCGTAATCTCAAGCTATGATGATGAAACATAAATGTTCAGAACATTAAAATCCTAACCAGATATTTGCTCTATATATGTACTACACCAGCATATATCTATAATGATTTCATACTTTCTGGAGAATGGTGGTTGTTTGCAGCAAAAACCTGCACCTAGCTTCTTCATGTTAGATGCATGTTATTTCCATGTTTGCCGTGTCTATTTGCTATGCTATGTTGTGCTTTGATGTCAGTATCATGCTATACTCATGCCCATGCATTCATTCGCTATTGTATTTCTTTTTGTCTGTCTTTTATCTGGCTCTGTTTTCTGCATGTGCATCGTCCATAGCTTTGTACCAGTGGCTACAAGCTGACCTCCATGGCAAGGACACCGATACAACAGACAAAGGTAAAACATAGTCATCTCCAGCTGTTGGGCACCTTCAGGCTGCCCACACATCATTTTTAAAAGTTGTAAGATAAGACACAACAACCTAGTGAATTGAAAATGACATAACCTGGCTCAATGGCGGCCACTCTGGTAGATGGAGGCCATTACAGTCACGTGTAGGACTTCTTTTCACTTGCTTTGTTCCATTAATAATAATAATAATAATAATAATAGTAATAATAATAATAATCTTTATTTATATAGCACTTTTCATACAGAATTGCAGTTCAACGTGCTTTATAGAGAGGGAATACATGTACAATTGTGCTTCCCAAATACAGAAATACAGAGAAGCAAAAATGGTTAAAGGAATGAGATTAAAAAATATATAAGAGAAATTTAAACAGGGGCATAAAAGAATACAATAAAGATACATCAACTGCAGAACACACTGAAATGACATAACAACTAAGATAACGTTCACAGTAATGCATTTCGGTCTAGTTAAGAGAAAGTCCTAAGGTTAAGAGGTTATGATGTTGGTTTCACTTCATACCATTTCCAGTTTTAGTAGCAAATAAAAGTTGATGTTTTGCCATTTAAAATGTTATCTTATTCATCTGTAACACTAGAGCAGTTGGCGTTGTCCTAAATAACATTTAGGTGTATATATAAATTGTAGAAAGCTCAAAGTAAAAGAAGGCAGAATAGGTTAATGCTGGCTACCGCTGTGACACACTGAACTTAATCTACTTCTCTCTCTACCCAAATAAGATCCCTCCATAGCATTACTGTGCAAAACAATCCCCTACTGTACCAGGTCTGCTCTGGTAATCCCTCTGATCCACTTACCTTGTCTTTCTCACCAACCTCTCACTCTCTCTCCTGGTTCCTTTCTAATTCATTCCCTCTCTCCTACATATTCTCTTCTGTCAGTTGTACATGTATGTGGGTCCGTTTTTAAAAAAAGAATCCAAATTGGTGTCTCTCCTATTAGAGAACACAATATATGCCTCTTCTCATCTCTATTTTGTTCCTCGTCCACTCCTCTTATATATGTGTATGCCTGGGAATGCAATAAGTTACTAAAAACTAACATGCGTCACAATGCGAGTTTTAACAGACTGGCGTAGCAATCCCATTCATTGTTCACAGTGTGTTTCTCAGGTGTGTAGTATGAAATGTACCCCTCACACACACACAAAGACCATTTTGACAAACTGCTGTAACCTTGAATGTTATCCTTTTTTCTCAAAGGCTCCAATAATGTCAAACCGCATTTCATTAGTCATCTGTGGTCGATTTTTATGTTTACTTCTGTCTTGTTTTGACAGATGTGTTTTAGTAGGGCAAAAAGCAGAAGCTAATAAAATAATGGGTGTTCAAATTTAGAAAGTGTTGAATCATTAGTCAGCACCTGTATCAAACATACCCATTGTTACTTTAATTATACAGTTGTGTGTATCTATGACCCTTCCTGTGAAAATCTCAGTAATCGGTAAAAGCTTGTCAAAATTCAGCATGTTGTTCTCACTGGGTGTTTTGATAGCCCACCCCTGCTGGTTTCTAAAGCCCTACACAGCCTCTTGCCATGTTTCTTGTCTTTTGTTTCTTATTTCTATCTCTTTGGTACACTGCTTTGACCTCCACATCTGTCCTTCACTGCCCTGAAAGCATTTTCGCAACATCTGTGCGCGCGAGTGCATGTGTGTGTGCGCGCGAGTGCGTGTGTGTGCGGGCAAGTGCGTGTGTGTGTGCGTGTGTGTGTGTGTGCGCGAGTGCATGTGTGTGTGCGCGTGTGTCTGTGTGTGCGTGTGTGTGGGGGGGTAAAAACAAGATACACAAAAACATACAGTATGTCTATGCCTGTGGGGGTGTGCAGGCATGTAGAGGAGAGTGAGGCTGCGTGCACTGGTGGAGAGATTTAGGCTCCAGATGAAGTCACTTTAGCTCTCATTTCCTTATTTATGTGTTGCAATTGTTTTGTCCAGATTTTATACAGGGGCTGTGCAATGGGCTACTGCCTTGTCTTCAATCAATTAGCCACAAAACAGCAGTAGCCTAAAGGTTAAGACCAAGAGGGAACTGCCTATGCTGAGAAATGTATACAACGCGGAATAACAAACCCTACAATTCATCAAATTACCACTTTGATGCTGGCTGCAAAAGGGAGTCAATGGCTGCAAAAGGGAGTCAATCCCCAAAGACTCCAATGTTAAAATGTCTGACTTTACAGCCGGGTAAAAAAAAAAAAAAAAAACAGTTTTGGTCTCGATAGCTAGTTTTGTTCATGACCACTGTACCGGGGGTTACATCTTATTTATGGAGAGGCAATTCTAAAATAATGTCTGTGATATTTAATGTAACATATTGTATATATTGTATCTCAGAACATTCCATACCTTGCATTCTCTCTTATCATCAATCCAAGCAGTTCCTAATGGGTCATATGATGCTAGTAAACCTTTGTGGCCCCATCTTTGGTGCATACTTGAGGGTTGAAAAGGGTATAAGTAAATCAGATTACTAGATACTATAAAACTAGAATGTTGTTGTTGAAGGTATCTAATGTTGATGCTATTTTCCTGCCCTTATATAACTAGCCTATACTGTACACATTTTCAGCAGTAATTCACTACCCCAGGGCAGGGCATTTGATTAAAAGTTAGGTTTACATAAATAGACTGATCTGTAATGGATGAAGCAGATTCTGTGAGAAAGTAAACATTCTTTACTCTGTCCTGGTGCAATATTTATCCTCACAGTTGCTTCCGGCACTGTGAGACTGCAATTTTTAGCAGTGTGTAACAGATTACTGCCATTATGGTTGTACTCTATTAGACATACTGTTCTGTTGTTAGTTGTTTGCGTAATTGTGTGATTTAGTGTCATTTAATTACACTAACTTCTATGTCTAAAATAATATTAATAATATTTTTTTTTTTAAATGATGTATGTATAAGTCTAATATAAACATAATTCAAAATAACATTTGATATTTAAGTCAGTGGTTAGGTGAGCAATAGAGGAAACCTGCTTGAAGATGTAGTGGTGTGGTGGTCAAGCTATACAGCTGCATTGAGTAAGTTGGCATGGCATGAGGAATTCCAGAGTTCCTCTACCCGGCTTATCCCATACAAATTAGTTATTATCTTGCCACACCCACCATAGGTAAATTAAACCGAATGCATGCAGCAATGCCTAATTAATAATTGTTTATTTGTTATTGCAGCATAAATAGTTGAAAAGAAACCACTCATTGGTTTGTAATGTTAATTAAATGCCATCTGTTTCAGTCTAATGTTTCAAACAGTTTAAGGAAAAAGGCCTAAAATGTAATACCACAAATAAATCAAGTGCAGTTCCTCAACCATGAGGCCTACATACACACTTCATGATGTCTCTAGTTATCATTTATGCCTCTATACTGTATGCAATGGTCAGAGTTGTGGAAAATATCTGTTTGGCTTTGTTTTTATAAATGTGTTCTATATACACATATGTATGTATTTACCTCTTGAACAAAGTACAGTATAATATCTAATCAAATCTTTTCCTGACTTGTAGGGGAGAACTTTGAGCAGAGCCCCCTTAAAAGAACCTTTAAGTCCAAGGTTCTTGCCCACTATCCAGAAACCATGGAGTGGAACCCCTTTGACCAGGATGCAGTCAACATGGTAGGTGCCTTGTCAGTGTTGGACAGTTTTATTGGGGCACAGAGCAGAGAGAAGGGCCACTGAGCATTGTTTAAAGGGACCTCATTGTTCTCTACATGTCTTTTTCTAGGAGCACGTCCCTACAGTACTTCTTTCTGACATTGTCTTTGAAGCCTGCATTAACTCTTTGTGTTCACACCAGTTGTGTCAAAGGATTTGCATCAGTGCTGCACTTGGTCTTGTGGAAGGTGTTAATCTGTCAGTATAGTGACCTTGAATTGGACACATGTGGAGAGGTTCATTGGACAAAACCTGTGCTAACTCATTGGTTCTCAAAGTGGATTTGATGCTACCACTTCTCCAAGGGTTTTGTTTTCTGGATGGTCCTATGATGCTTTCAAGAAGAAGAAAAACATTTATATTACTTTTCAAAATATAACTAATATTTTTAGGAGTATGTTAAAAATGTAATGTTAGAATGGATATAGAGGGCAAATCTACCGGTGTAGCTCCCACCATTTGTTTAATCTGCAATCCTGATGGTTCATTGGTTGTATCACTACTGTGCCTTATATAACAACATGGAATGGTATTTACACTACTAGTGAATAGGGTCAGGTATTGTGCGTTTGTGCACACATATCTACTCATAAGGTTTTGTGTGCGTACCAACACTATTGGGTGCTACAGTTGAACTGTTGGGTGCTGGGTGTCTCAGGATGCAAAGTCAAACGTTACTTTTCCACCTGCCCTGGCGTCAGCGCTCCTGGATAATTCAACCCAAGCTTCTCGGCTTACGTCGGCATGGAAACTAACTGTTGTGCGTCTCTGAAATTGAACACTGTGATGATTTCGAATAGGTGTGCGTTGATAGGAGATTGAAGAGAAGCGTAGAAATAGTTTCTTTGTGTCGCTTTCAACCATGGTCATAGCCCCCCTGCACCCATATAGGTGGGGCTTAATGACCTCTTCTCAAGACTCTGTGGGGGTGATTGACATCTCCCAGGTGTTTTGTTGCACTAGTTAGGGCGGGACAACTGTCATAATTGGTCCTTTTTGAGTAGAAAATGTTTAAGCAAGAGGGGTGTGGTGTGAATATGGCTTAAGCTATCTTCTCTATAACAAAAGAAGTATTGTGTATGAAGAACGGTATGGTAGAAAAGATTGACAGTTAATTTACCGCCACCCTCCATATCTCCTATTCCCCATTATGCCTTTGGAGTTGGGAAAAGAGGAGGAGAGAGGTAGAGCACCTCTTTCACCTCCTGTCAGCACAGCAGGAAGCTGGGAAAGCGCCTGTAATGATAGTCATTCATATTTCATATCCCACCGCCAAGCCCCTTCTACCTGCAGGGCTGTCTGGTGGTTAATCCACCTTAGGGCTCTCATTTTGTCTGACTGTTTGTGTGTTGACCTCACTGTGACTGCACTGACATACAAGGGTTTAACTGATGAAGGCGGTTCCATTTGGTTGGGTTACCATTGGGATTTTGATGGGCACTTGGCTTCAGGGTTACTTTTGATGTGACTCACCACCACTACGTATCCTGTCTATGTATTGTGTATTCACTCTGATGAAAACATAGGCCCGTCCCTTAAAGCAGATTGTCACATTGATGCTTTGTGAAGTTAAAGTGAATTCAGTTCCGCTTGAATTGCCGGAGAGGAGTTGATGGTTTATTAGTTTTGCTTGCCAGAGTGTTTGTGTGTAAACAAGTGTGTTTACATGAACCAACACACTACAAAGTGTGTGTCTTTTTCACAGTAAAGATCTTATTTCTTTTTCCGCCCTGTGGAACTCAAATAAATCTCTGCTCACGGACTTAATTTTTTTGTTTAAACGTAATGTTATGTAAAGATTTTACGCTCATTTCACTTAGACGCTGCCTAGAAAGACAGTTACAGTTAGTTGTTGAGCATAAAACACATTTTACAGTATTTGTTGATATTTTATCCAGCATTATTTTGAGGTACCACTCTCCTTAACAAGCTTATCAGCGATTGTGTTGTTATTTTATGACATTATAAACAACATATGTTTTGTACATATGTATGAGGTATGACATTTTACAATCGAAGAGTTCAGATGCAAAAACCCTCTTAAGTCCATCTGACGTATTTTATTTTTAAATACATATTATTTAAATAATTATATTTTATTCAGCGACACACAGCCTTGTCATTGTAATAAAGGTGAAATTAGTTAACCCAAATATGGAAACCTACTAAATATTGCTGCTTTAAGTTGCTAATTGCTTCTTTTTTTCAGATAAACTTTCAGAGGTTTTTCCATCTGAACTCTTCATTACCTCTCTCCATAGATTCATTTTGAGAATTCAATTGTGGTGCATTTACAGTATATATGTATACAGGAGAACTCTTTGTTTGTGTAGCGTGCCTACAGTAGAGCCCTGAACATACAATATGACCCAGCTCACTGTTATTTCAAACACAACAGTGGCCTTTTGGTTAACCTCTCTCTCTCCCCCCTCCCCCCCCTTCACCCAGCTGTGCATGCCAAAGGGCCTGTCCTTCCGTACGCAGGCAGACCCCCACCAACCCCACTTCCACTCCTTCATCATCACCAGGGAGGACGGCTCGCGCACGTACGGCTTTGTGCACACCTTCTACGAGGAGGTGACCAGCCCGCAGATCTGCAGGGCCATGCAAACGCTGTACCAGATGCACCAAGCCCAGCGCCACGGCAACGCCCCACGCTCCGCCTCCTCCTCGCCCTCCTCCACCTCCTCCAGCACGGACTCCCTGGCCAGCAGCCTCGACGACGGCGAGAGCCCCTCAGCGGCGGCGGGGGGCTACGACGCGTCGCGAGACACCCTGTACGTGTCCAAGGCGCTGTGCCTGATCACGCCCGTGCCCTTCATGCAGGCATGCCGCCGCTTCCTGGCCCAGCTGCACCAAGCGGTGGTCTCCCCCGTCACCCCGCCCCTGCCCCTGGAGAGCTACGTGCACAACATCCTATACGAGGTGCCACTGCCGCCGCCCGGCCGCTCCCTCAAGTTCCACGGCGTGTACCAACCCATCGTGTGCCAGCGGCCCGGCCCCGGGGAGCTGCCCCTGGCTGACTTCCCTCTGGGTGACGCCTTCACCCTGCTGGGGGTGGACAACCTGGTGCAGCTGTTCACATGCACCCTGCTTGAGATGCAGGTGCTGCTCTACTCCCAGGGTGAGTGCTGTGTGTGTGTGTGCGGGGGGGGGGGTCTAAGAAGTGTAGAACAGAAGGCAGGAACGTATATGGACGAAGGAAGGAAAGTGTAGGGAAGAAAAGAGTGAGAGCAGGAATACAGAGAGCGGGAAAGAGAGACGGAAAGGAAAAGAGTAAATAAGGAAGGAGACATCAAGATCGTGTAGGAAATATGGGAAGTATAAGGGGAGGAAAGCATAAATCAGGACTAATTGTGTAGCTATAACTAGTTAGGTGACTTCTGGTCTGGCTGTCTTTCACCACGTCCTTATGTTTCCCTTTATTAATAATTCAGGAGGGCAGGCAGAGACTGCTTCATGGGTGAATGTCTTCCCTGCAGACGTTCTGTCTTGAACTACCTGCTGGGTGCCCACTTTAATACTTAGTACTACTTAGTACTCCAAGTTGTATTGCTACAAGTACTACTTTACCTCTCACCCTAGACTGCATCGCTTTCCTACTCGTTACTCCCACGTGGATTATTTTAGTTGTTTATATACTTTCTTGTTCGTACGCTTCCTCTAAGACTAGTTTATGTTGTGGAAATGGTGAGTCATGCAAATGAATTAGGTTAATGTGTGTGCGCTCACACACACACACACACACAGAACCACATACGCACACGTAAAGAAATTTAAACAACCTTCGTAAACAGTCTTTTATTTAGAGGTCTGCCCCACCCACCATTCATAGGGCTGTGCTCTGATCATTTCATCTTTAAAGCTACACCCTCAATATACGTCTGGAGCTCCCCTTGTGGCTGAAACCATTACTACAAAATGTAAAATACAAGAGTGCTTGCCCTGCCCCCTTCTCTCCTAGCTACTTTGCACTATTGTGTTTCATAGATAGGAATAAATCTATGGTTCTGGGGGCACCCAATCATGCACCTGATGGCACCTTTTTTTTTTTAAAGGGGATTCGTCACAACTTGTCAACACACAGCTGAAGTGGGCACTCATTTCTCTTTAATGAGGAAAAAACATGGAAACCCATTTGCACAAATTCAATTTGACAGCTGATTTGCATCATGAGAAATGGCCTTAACTCTAGAACGTTCCATGGTATTTATCTCATTTCACCATATGTGTCCACCTGTCAACTTGATCAATCTGCACCTAATTAAACCTTGACAGATGGAAGCTACCCTCTAACACCGCCCCCTACCTGCATTTTTAGTTCACTCATTGGTTGTGACAGGTGGGCTGTATATAGTAAAAGCTTGGCGTATGCTCCAATTATATGGCACAGCATGGTCCAGGGATTGAAGGAATGTAATTATAATTGAGGCACTGTTAGCGTTCATTTGTATTCATGATTAACTACCATGAACATAGCAGGCTGTCAATGCAAGAAGAACAAAATATGCTGGTTGGAGTTTCCACGCTCTGTCACACTTCCTTAAATAAGGAAGGTGATTATTTTGGATTAATGCAGACATGCAGGGAAGCTTGTTATCTTGACTTTTGGAGGCACTGACCCATTTTACTGTAGCTTAATGCATATGCAATTAATTTAAAATGAACAGTCTTATAAAATGTATTATTATTTGGTGAAATGCAATACAACCACAAAATACTTAATATGGTGATTATAAAATACATTAAAATATTTGGCACTTAAAAAGCCGTTTCACATCGGTACTTTCTAGTATTTGTGGTTAGTCATTTTTCTCACCTCAACACAGTAGGCTTACTAATATGGTTTAAACCAAGAAAGTTCCTCTACATATTTGTAGAGCACCTGTTTGTATATGGCTATTTTACTTAAAGATTGTGTAATGCAGACATACATATGTGTTTTGAGTTTGTCACAAACTCAAATTAACCACGTAGACAAATTTGAAATAATAAAAATGTCGGCAAGTATATAAAAATACTTTTCAAAAGCGTAAAAATATAACTATAATTATATGTTCTCAGATTTAGTTTGGATATGTGGTTTATATTTTGTTTTGGAAAGAGGACTGCACTTACATAAAGACAGTTGGATTATTTGGGCGCTGATTTGAACACGAGAATTCCTACTGGATTTGGTAGCCGGGTTTTAGCAGGTAGGCTAACGGCCAGGCTACATCGGCCGCGTAGCGTAAGCGCAGTGTACGCGGAGCTTACGTGCAACGTAATGTAGGCTACACCTGGTGTGCATGTAGGTCGCACAATTCAAAAATGTTTTGGGATAGCTAACTATAGAATTCGGACACAGCCATTCGTCTATCTGCACATCGCTGTGAAAACATGTTCAACAGAATTTTGTGTAATATGGGTACGTTTTTATACACAGACTACATGTAGGCAGTTAACAGATTAAGTTACCTAGCAACTGCCAGCTGGTAGACGCCCAGTCGACAGTTACTTTGTAGCCTAGTGGAAAAATCGATGCGGGCAAGAACCTTTGTATAAGATGTTCAGTGGGACAAATAAAGGTGAGAGGTGGTGAGAGACCGGCATTTATTTTAAAATACAGCAATTTGATGACCCATTTTCTATGTAAAGTGCGGCCCACACCTCGCGTAAAAAATCTAAATAGAAGACTGTTCCAAAGGTGTCGGAAATAGGGGGGACGGGGGGGATGCGTCCCCCCCAATATCAACAAGCCAAGTATGCGTCCCCCACAATTATCAGCAAATTTGGAAGGATTTCCTCCCCACATCAATATCACAATATTACACTGTTCAAATAAGCGCTGTATCAGAGCAATAAGATAATAATATACCTAATAGTACTTAAATATTATGTGAAAAGTACAGTTTATTACCCATCTTAAGGCATTATAGCGCCTCAAAAACATAACGTAACTCGCTGCAA
>JAODOY010003372.1:0-11568 GCA_025399855.1 Forbesichthys papilliferus | reverse complement strand
TATATATATCTCAAGTTTGTATTTGATCAACATGACAGAGAATGCGCCACCATTGCCAGTATGCACACTGCCTTGCTGCCCGCCTGTTCCCACCCATGCATCTATTCATAACTACCCCATTATACCCCACTATTCCACTTAATAAGACTTTCCCTCCATTTTTAAAAGGGTACTATGAGGAGGGTTTCACCACTTCCCACTCAGTGTCCTTGTTTTTGTGATGCATCGACGTAACAAGACAAGTTTTTATAAGTTTTTAAAATTATATATATATATATATATAATTTTTTCTCAGAAAGATATTTTTATCAAAGCCCCAAAATATTTTACTGGCCTCTGGAGGGGAAAAAATAATTACTTAAATCGGCTTATATTTTCAAAAATGTACTTTTTAAATTTATTTGTCAATTATTTATTGACTTTGTGTCTGTTGCTGTTATTTTCCTAAGCCACTTTGTCATCTTTGTTTTTTAAATATAAATAAATATTATTATATGTATGGGCACGTACCTGTCAATGGGAACTACAACTCTAGAAGTAGTGTTACACAGGGCAGCCCAGGCATTAATGTAAGAAGCTTTAAAGGCAGGGTCTGTCATTCTCCAGAACACTTGCTAACTTCCAACTCAAATCAAACTCCCTCAGAAGCTCCGCCCCCACACACTGAAATGCATTGCAAAGCCAAGGGCATTGTTGTTGTGAGTGGTGCTTAGTTTGTGTTCCTATTTATGGAGCCAGGGCTTTGTAGAAGTACATAGAATGGTCAGATAGGGAAATGCAAGGAGATATTTGGTGAATTTGACTAAATGTGTATTAGCTTACAATTAGCTTACAATAGCTGACAATACCGTTGGGGGGACATTTTTCTGTCTGTCAGCAGTGCTCTCTCTTACTGGGACACAGTCTAACTCTGACCAACTAACTGAACAACCGACCAGGCTGAGGGGATGTATAAGTCCATAATACTGTATGGTAAATGGACTGTAATTACTGTAATCTTACTACTATCCATGCGGTCCAAAGTAACGCTGTTGCTGTGGATATTTATAACTTTCTGTGAAATACCCGTAGCTGTCATACTTTAAATGTGATTTACTGACGTTAGCTACAGCCCTGGCTGGCCCAAAACATGTTCCCCAAGTGCATTATGTGTGAGGTTACACTGAAAATAGTGTCAGCCTCTTCCCTCCATTAGCACTACGTCACATAAGCAACCCTAATGCATATTCTCCAGTAAGCTCGACATAGGACTCTCGGACTTTTAGGAAGTGATACTCTCAATTTCCATTGGCTGTTAGCATTTTCACTCACAAGCAGTGGGGAATTACTAAGTAATCCGTTTTAATTTAATCAAGTCATAATTTGACAAACAACAATGTTTCTGACTAAATGTTCTCTTCAAAGCTGTCTATTCAGTTTGTGTTGGAGAAAACATCAGTGTATCCAAAGTGTCCGGTGTGACGATAGTGCGGTGCTTTTTTCACTCCTTTAAAATGTTGATTTATTTTAAGCATTAACAGAAGTCTACTAAACGGAGCCTACTAATTTTACAGATTTACAAGACCTACTCGATCACACAGACTTACGGACCCCCCCCCCCCCCCACACACACAGACCTACGTACACTTCCACAGTCGCTGCAGTGGCGCAGGCTGGCCCTCTGGGTGGCGCTCTGCACCTGCAGTGAGAAGTCCTCAAACTCGGGCTTGACGGTCCGCAGCAGCGTAACCGTGGTCAGTGCGCTGTAGGCCTGCTTGGCCTCGCCGTCGAAGCGGTCCCCCCTCCTCCACGAGCCGTTGCCTGGCAACACACGCACTCAGCGTCACCAAGGTTACTGTAACTCTGCATTTATCTCTATGTGGAAGTATAATACATGAAATAAAGAAAACATTTAATAATTAAATGTTACCAAAGCAACATCTAGCTTCTACTCAGCTGCCCTGCCAAAGCAGGACATTTAAGTAGTGTTTTAGCTTAGAAGGACATTTAAGTAGTGTTTTACCTTAGAAGGACATTTAAGTAGTGTTTTACCTTAGAAACTTCAGTAGTGTTTTAATACAGTAGGAGAGTTAAGTGGTGTTTTAACACAGTAGGAGAGTTAAGTAAACTGTAAACTGAATAGGTTAGGTTAACTCAGAAACAGTTAGGCTAATGATTACTTCAATGTGTTTGAGTCACTAAACTTTACGGAGTCAGGAACTCTGTAAAGTGCTTTGAGTGGCCGTCTGGTTAGAAAAGTGATATATAAATGCAGTCCATTTACCATTATTTCATTCCAGAGAGATAAAATGTGTGAGTTAAGAGTTAAGAGTTAAGTTGTGATTTTTTACCATAGCAGGAGAGTTAAGTAGTTTACCGTATGAGGAGGCGTTAAACAGCTCAATGTTGAAGAAGGCGTAACTGCCGTTGGTCAACCGTCGCCTGTGAGCTGCTAGCATGATGCTCCGGATCATGTCTGCTCCAGCACACATGATCACCACTGCAAGAGAACGCACAAGCACACACATTTAAACACACCTATACTGTTTATTTGTTACGAGGTCCTATATTGTATAGAATAATAGTCAAGACATCAGAACTAACATATAATATGATGTATGGAATGTGGTACCCAAAAGATTTGATACTTTAGCTTCTTCAAAGTAGCTACCACAGGCTTGACCTTCTTCCAAGCATCTGCGTGGGTACCGTGGTTACCTGGAACATCTTGAAGGTGTTTCCTTTCCTGGCTCTGGTCATCAGTTCTTCATGTCTCTCCTCTGTCTCATCTTCATGTTGGGCTCGTCACTAGTGGGGTCTTCCACAGGTCATTCAGGTAGCTCCTCTGATCAGCTCTTGTTGACATTATTTGGGCTGACCGGCAGCAAATGGTGATTTCTAACTACATTGTCAGATGGCTGGATGGCTGCTATTGTTGTTAGAAAGGACTGTTCTTGACGTTTTCCGGATTGATCGACCTTCATAATTGCACATTTCATAGTTTTGATGTCTTCACCATTATAATAAATAACAATAAACATTTGAGGTGTATCCAAGTGTGTGTATACATAAACAGTGATGACAACAAATGCTTGACTTTGTTAATAAATGTATAAATGTATAAATAAATAAATAACGGTTTCCTTGCAGCCCCCCACATAACCATTTCATGACTAGTTAGGCATTGTGATACCCGCTGTGGGAATATATTGGCTGGTGTTATCAAACAATTACCAGCAACTACAATAAGCCCAGTCTCAGAGCACAAAACCTGGAAAATAGAAGGAGCTTTTGAACAGCTGTAAACACTGTAGACTAGTCCTAGTCTATATATTGCACTGCATAAATATACAGAATATTGTGAAACAATGCAATACTATACATAATTTATTATGTTCAATGAACAATGTATCCATGATTGAGTTTTTAACTTTGTATAAAGTTTAAATAGAGCTACATTTATTATGTTCAATGAACAATGTGTCCATGCTTGAGTTTTTAACTTTGTATATCTATCCACTGTCTGCAGCATAAGAACCTCATTTGTGTAATGCTTGGCCTTTTCTTGTGGAATTGTTTGATGACATTGCAAATTGTAAAACTGTTAACAAAGCCATTGATTGGCTTGTTGGCTTTGCTAACCTATAAAAAGCTATTTGTGTTAAAAATGTAAATGTTAATACAAACCAGCTAGAAGATAAGCACTAACATATTTATCCACGCAACAGAAGCTGTAATGCAGAATATACTCTACATTGACGACTAACGCCAGATGACAAGCCTTGTGCAGAAACTATTAGGGTATTTTGCGTTGCTAAAGCATCATATGTAATATTGGGTTTGAATAAGCACTTCCCTCAGAGTGCCACGAATCAAGAATAAACAAACTGACCAAACTGGCAGCTCACACAAACAAGGGGTGTGATTGAAACGCAGCCCGGCGTGTCCCTGTTATGAAGGACGAGCCAGAGCCCTCCTGGAACATTCCTCATGGTTCTGTCATTTTAACGCACCGTCTGAAATATCCCCGGTCGGTGGGACAGCCCTCTCACCTCATGCCTGCCAACACTATAGCAGCCTTTAATTACGCGCCGCGCTAGACACACTACGGGCCCTGTGTTCGCTCCCCGGGCTGTTCCACGGGGAAGCGCATGCAGCCAGAAATATTCAAAAACTCCTGGATTTTCCCCTCTTGCCGAGGCACTGACGCTGGTCACAGACGGGCTCAGGAGGGCTATGGGGGGTGGCGCATGGGCACTCACTGTGCGTGCTATGTGCCACCGGCTTGCCATGAAGTGGCAGAGCGGGTGAACATGCTAAACAGGAGGTGTCAGTGCCAGTTGGTAACTCGGTCGACGCTGAAACGAGCACCGACCGCCCCAGGGTCTCTACAGTTGCAGAAAACATCCCCAGTGCCTATATAGCTGCAGGACACATCCCCAGTGCCTCTACAGCTGCAGGACACATCCCTTAGTGCCTCTACATCTGCAGAACGCATCCCCAGGACCTCTACAACTGCAGAACGCATCCCCAGGGTCTCTACATCTGCAGAACTCATCCCCAGGACCTCTACAGCTGCAGAACGCATCCCCAGGGTCTCTACAGCTGTAGAACGCATCCCCAGTGCCTCTACAGCTGCAGGACACCTCCCCAGAACCTCTACAGCTGCAGGACACATCCCCAGGGCGTCTACAGCTGCAGAACACATTCCCCGGGGCCTCTACAGCTGCAGAACACATCCCCAGGGTCTCTACAGCTGCCGAACGCATCCCCAGTGCCTCTACAGCTGCAGGACACATCCCCAGGGCCTCTACAGCTGCAGGACACATCCCCAGGGCCTCTACAGCTGCAGAACACATCCACAGGGTCTCTACAGCTGTAGAACGCATCCCCAGGGTCTCTACAGCTGCAGGACACATTCCCAGGGCCTCTACAGCTGCAGGAGACATCCCCAGGGCCTCTACATCTGCAGGAGACATCCACAGGGCCTCTACAGCTGCAGGACACATCCCCAGAGCCTCTACAGCTGCAGGACACATCCCCAAGGCCTCTACAGCTGCAGGGGGACAAGACACTTCCCCATAGAACTGTTCTGCTACTGTGGGGTGCGGGGCTACTGAAGAGCACCCTATGCTATTGAAGGGAGGGGTGTGTCACCTTAGTGGCACAAAGTCCCCCATGCCTTCATCATTTCCTCCCCTGGTTGGTTCACAAAGCATCAGACGGTATCTGGCTTTCGATCTGTAGCAACATCTTATACCTCTGTGAAGTATTGGCTCTTTCGCTGAAGGCAGGGTCAGTCATGCTCCAGAACACTTGCTAACTTCAAACATAAACCAAAACAAAAGCACCTTTCCCTTCAAGACCATAAGGTGCTCCTTCAGAAGCATTGATGTGAGTGGTGTTCCACACTTGTTTGTGTTCCAACATATGGATCCAGGGCTGTGTAGAAGGACCAGAGTAGGTGAATTTGACAAAAAGGGTATTAGCTTACAATCTCTGACTGGACCTTTAACTAATGTTGCTACTGGAGACCACAGATGGTTGAGAGGTGTGTCATGACATGACACAGCCCAGACAAACTCAAGCATGAACCATCTGTTGACGCTTTGAGAAGATGGCATGCATCTACATAGCTTCTGACGCCCATGTGGTTACCACAGCAACCCATGCAGACGGGTTGGCTGTGAATGGAGAGTCCGATCAGATGCATTACGGCCACATTACGGGCACATACTGTGTCTCAGTGGGCATCTAGGCTTGGGCTGGCATGCACACACACACACACACACACATGCATGCATGCACGCGCACGTGCGTGGCCAGCAACACATTTCAGAGCAGCAAAAAGACCCCCCATAGGGTCCAGAACAGAGCAAGCACCAATGACAACAGCGGGACAATAAGTAATCAAACACAGCATTAAATAGGACGCGCTAAGGTGTAGGCTAAGGACGCTTAAAGAAGCGCCCTGACTAGATCGGCCAATGGTGAGTCTAGAGGTTAACATCTCAATCCAGTTCCAATAGAATAATCCAATAACAGCAGTTTACTGTTATCTACTTTTACAACATTTGGCAGCTGCTTTTATTCAAAGCGACTTACATTTAGTCATCTTGTCAAACGTTGGCTGACATTGTCGCTAGTCACACAGCTTCATTGCTTTAGTGAGGAGGTGCTGAATTTCCTTTGGCGCTGCACCACTTAAGTAATATTCAAGCAGCCATTTGTATAATGTCTGCTAATGGTAATGTGTGTGTATGAGCACAATATCTGCTGAAAGGTGGCACACACATAACACACACACACACACACACATATATATATATATATATATATATTATGTGTGTGTGTGTGTGTGTATGTTATCTTTAAATATGAACATCAGATAAAGATGAAACAAGAAGTTGTACACAGACTTAAAAGTGATAAATACTTTCATTTCACAAATATTTTCAATAGCAATATTTCTGTGTATTTTCTGCGTAAAGATAAAATGGATATTTGCATCCTGTGCAGAGCATGGCATCTGTGTGTGTTAGTGATAGTCTCCGCGGTGATAGTATCTACGGTAATAGTCTTTGGAGAAATGTCAATAAGTGAAGATTCACTCTTATGGTTCTGGAGCGGTGGTAGATGCTGGTCGAAGCATCTACAATACTTTTAACAGGAGTTGATGGACAACGTTGATATTTGGATCATTACATAGTTTGACTTCGGACTGGGTTACTTAACCTAAAACATCAACATAACTTGAGGTAAAGAGAATCGAACGTTTCACTTCACGCGTTTCTATGCCTGCCAAGCCCAGGGTTTGTTCGCTATAGCCCCCGTCTGCTGCCGGTGTCGCAAACAGAGCGTGGCTGCAAACACACCGACAGGGGCCGTTATGCAAACCAGGCCTGACTGATTAGATGGGGGGTGGGGGGTTGGGTGGTACTGAGGAGCAATGCAAACAAGCAGGCCCGTCAAGAATTCCCCTCCGGCCGTGCGCAGCCCGCTCTTGGATTTGTTTTCAGAAGGTGTCTGGGAATGTCGCTGCCGTGCGCGTGCAAGCGGACTTCAGTCGGCGGGCAGGTCTTCTGATGCCCGACCAGTGCCAAGAGCAACACTGGCACAGATGGGCCTGGTTGGCACCGGCGCGGAGGCGGGGTGGGCGAAGGCGCCCTGTTGGACGAGACTAGCCCCTGGCCACAATGCGAGCTGCCGTTTATGCCCTTTGGCAGGCAGCAGAGAGCCTATACCGCGCGCACTGGCGCCCTAGTCCACACGATCACACTGGCCTTTCATGTAGACCACGGGACAACACGGACACGGGACAACATGTCGACCAGAGCTTTGCGTTACCGGACCCCTCCGTGCAACACATCACCACGCGTAGCCCGTTCTTAAGTAACCATGGCAACAGAAGAAGCACCTGCTCCCCTCTCGCCGTGAATCCGTGCCAAAAAGTGATTTCCTGACAGAACACAGCAGACACGTTTGGTGTGGCAGCAGAAAGCATCTCACGTAAATCTCTTACGGTTGAAATCACCAGCCTATATTTAGCCTACCTCTTGTGAAACAGCCTACTGCGTTATTACACAGTTACCACGTGCAGAGACCTACAGGGCTTATCACAAGCATTGGTCACTCAAACTTTCCCAACGCGCATTTAGTCACAAAACACACTTTGAAATGTAGCCTACCTTCAGTTTCATAGATCTTCTGGATAATGCCGTCTGCGTCCAAGTGTCCCTCCTTGGAGTGAATGGCGTAAGACTGAATACTGTATTCTTCCAAGGCAATGTACACTCCCTCCAGCGCGAAGTAGCAGTTCCTCTCCTCCTTGTCGTCCTCGAACACCAGCAGCGCGTCCTTCCACGTGAAGTGGGCGAACATCGCGACGAAGGTCTCTGCCATTTTGGAGTACGAGGGAGCGATGCGAGTCAGATGCGAGAACTCCTTCTCCTTGTTGCCGAATGCGCTGGCAAAGGCACCTGCTGACACCACCGGGATGTTCCAGTGGGCCGCCAGCCTCACCACGGACGCGGCCGCGTACTCGCACACGGGACCGAGAATGAGGTCCGGTTTCTGCTTACAGGAGGTGTCCGCCAGCGTGAAGAGAGCGTCGTTGCCGCACTCGGAGTTTTCATATTGAATTTTGAAATTGAGCCCAGAATACTGCCCGCCGTCTTTTTTGAGGCTCTGTTGGGCGTAATCTATCGCCGGCGCGACTCTTGGATATGAGAAAATGTACGAGTTATTTATTGGCAGGATCACCAAGACGTTTATGTCTTCCGACAAAGTTGGTGCCACCGCTGCTGTCAAGATGAGCAGGACAGACAAACCCAATGACGTGAAACACGCCATCGTTTGGCGTTTAAAGTTTCCCTTGGTATCAGTACTCATGCAATTGAGAGGTTAGAGAGATTTAAATGTTTGTCTCTCCAAATCTTCACAGGTAGAGTCTCCAAAGATAAATAAATGAATAAATAAATAAACGGACTTCTCTTTTTCAAACAGGTACAGTAGCTAAATTGGGTGTGCTTTATCCTGCGTGGACAATTCCCCGCATGCCTGAACTGATTGAAAACACCTCCGTGTTATCTCTGTAAGCTCAAGATGATTCTTCCAACTGACATGTTGCACCAGCTCGGCCAACTACACGCGCGCTGTCTTCTGCTGGACTCTTGAAGCATCTTGTCATTGGTATTCATGCGTCACGTTAGTGGGTCCCACCTCTTTCTTAAAGGTACAATCCAGTCTTTTCTCATTACAGACAAGGTAATGTAACGAACCGTGGACTTGTCGCAGACAGGGCTGGATTATGGCCCTGACACAATAGGCCTGGGTCCATTGGGGGCCTCATGGGCTAAAAGGCACTAATCGATCTCTGACGTCCTTTGTGGTAACTTACCCACTCTGAATGTTTTGTAAATGTATTGCATCATTCTCTGTAAACGCCAGAGACTGCAGTGTTTAAAACAGGGCAGACGTTTCTGAAATGCTGGAATCACCAGCAGAAACAGTCATAGCTTACCATATTGATCTTGTCCTGTTATAATATTTGGTCAAACTTCAATTCAAGCTCTCTACTCCATATTGAGTGGCATGCAGCCACATGATTCACTGAAGGTGGGCTAGTAGTTGCATTTTAATAATAAAACTGGTGTACAAGGTGGCTAATGAGTGTATATTGATAATAATTGGTTTAAAAAGCTATTTTTTAGGTTTCTAGGTTTTTTAGGATAAAACAAAGCCTTTGCTAAATGACTTGTGATGCAAATGTAACTTAATATACTTGATATGAACTATAAAAGCAAATTATGTTGTACAACATTTAGGTAATAATAATTTTCTAACAACAGGAAAATGTATGAAATCATGCTGGAAGAAAAACACTGTTATATTTCACACAAAAAAAAATGGTTAAAGCAATGAAACCATTCTGATCAATGTACTCCCATCAGATGTAGCCTATAATGGTTGTACGTCCTGTAAACTTGATCTATTGTTGTTTTGAGTCCTCTTATCATAAACTTATAAAAACATTTACATACCATAATATGTTGGGGGGGGGGGGCTCATAGGACCTTAATCTGTCCATGGTCACAGACATTTCACTCGTTTGCTGTATAGGCTGCACAAAAAAAGTCCAAGTGATCTATACAACAGAGTGGTTGGCTGATGTCTGAATGGAAACCTCTGGGCCTTCGGGATTCCTGAGAAATATAAAGGGCAGTGTGACTAATGATTATCTGCAGGCAGCACACAGTCAGTGAAACCTTCCACTTGGGCAGCAGAACCACAGCCCAGATCTGCACATCTATAAGAGCACATTCTCAGACTCACACCTTTTGCAAAACACTACACACACAATCTACATTAGACACATATTCAAAAGCCTTCCAAAATACCACATCTATGAAGCAATTGATCAAACCCTGCCATCATATTGAACAGACAGACACAGGTCCTTAACTCTAAACTCACCATTCAGCCATAAGCACTGTAAAAAGGCAACTGGTGAGTTTACCCGCTGCAACAGACATGGAAGGCAACATTGTACAGTACTGTAAGATGAAGAAAAACACAAGTAGCCACGTAGCTATTCAGAATGTCCCGGGTTGTATCATACAGAATAGGGCCCTCCACCACCATGCCAGCATACAGTAGGTCCAGCATACTGTATGCTGACTAGCATACTCCGCATGATGCCAGAATACCCCTCCACCACGCCAAGGAGAAGGCATGCAACCAAACTGATGCAGGCTCAATGCAAGGATGGATTCACCATCCGAGAAGTATGAATAAGAATAGTTCCTCTCTTTTGTGAGAGAGGACATCCTGTGATGTGAATAAAGTGCTTGGCCAGGTCCAACTAGGTGCACCCTTGGAAATGTTATATGTAATGTTGGAAAAGAGAATATGTATTGACTGATTTTACATTGTAGAGCGAAATATATATCATCAGTGTGCAGTACTTGTGTGTTGTGTTTGGTTAATATATTCATGCAGAAAAAAACGTAATCTAAAAAACAGAAAAAAAACTGTAACATGAAGAAGCAATGTTAATTCTGCCTGATTCCCTCTAAAAGAAATACAGGCTAGAGTCTCTCCCCGCAAGATAGATATGATAAACAAATATAATGTCACTCTGCTATGTATGGAAGGTGAATCTGGAACTGAACATCAATATCATCTCACACGCAATAACGTTTTTAAAATATCCGTTTATGACAAATGACGTGTTACAACATGTACAGCTATTGTTCATCAAGTTTTATTCATTAATTTATCAAGTTTCGGGATCATCTTCAGGCTACTGAATTACTGATCCCGGTCTCTTCATTCTCAGATTCGAATCTCAGAGTTGTAGCCTCCTCAAAGCGCCCCGTGTTATGCTTATCGCCATCTTGTGGCGGTATGTGGAAATATAACCGTAATACTCAGTTTACACTGCAATTGGATTGACAGGATTTATTGTATTTATTCCAGGTACTTTATGTTTCTGTGCTAAGGATAGATAGCACAGGGTCTAACTAAGATAACAACTCACTCCTAGCATATGCCCCAGACAGTATTTGCTCTGGAAGAGGGAGTGTATTTTAATTCATCCACATACAAGGCAACATTCTCCACAGATCCCAGTAGCCTACACTTAAAACCATTAGACATTTAAGGGCCTGAATGAGAGGCATTGGTATAATATTAGATACAGCTCAGTGCTATAGGGCGTATGTTGTCCTACAGTAAATTATACTAAATAACTAAGTGTAATTTGATGATATTTTGCAATTAAGGTATTTTACTTAAATAGACACCGTAAGGTCTGATTTTAGTCACTCGGACAACAATGACAGTAACGTTTCAAGAGAGGTGTGTGTGTCTGTGTGTGTGCATAGGTTTGTGTGTGTGTGTGTGTGTGTGTGTGTGTGAATAGGTTTGTGTGTGTGCGTGTGTATGTATGCGTGTGTGTGTGTGTGTGTGTGTGTGTATGTGAATATATTGTATGTGTGTGTGTGTGTATATAGCCTTCCTGTTTTTAAATCACTACTAAAAACACACTTTTACTCGTTGGCTTTTAAATCTGCTTGAGTTTTTATT
>JAODOY010003371.1:0-11568 GCA_025399855.1 Forbesichthys papilliferus | reverse complement strand
ATTTATATATACAGTGTGTAATATCTGATCTTACACATGACCAATAACTAAAGATGTATGACATTCTTGTTAGGTTATGAGTGTGTAAGTTTGGTTATGCTTTAGGCATGCTTATCCTACATGTATATGCCACTTTTGCGTGTTATGTATCCCCTATTGCATTTGACAGATCAATTGTTAACACTTATTTTTTGTTTTCTATCCGTTTCCTAATTTACATTCTTTCCAATGATGCGCTGCTGTCCTCTGTCTACTTTACAGGTAACCTTCCTTGTGTGCTGCTTCTGTAACACAACATAAAACCCATTTTCAATTCAGAGATGTGTTATAATAACAATGCTCCACACTGTTCTTTATTGACAACTCATATGTGACACACTGACAGCTATTTATATGTGTTGGCCTTATATGGCATTATTTACATGGGGGAGGAAAGCGCCTACAGACATTTGACTACAGTATTTCACAATGCAGTGGTATCTGAAACTCAGTTTAATTGGTTACGAAAACACCACTAAATGTGGTTAACAATGGGATTTTAGTGTATTGTCTTTTGATGAAAGCCAGTATTAGTGTGGTTGCATTGAGATTTGACGGTTTGATGGTTATATTATTAATGAATATTCATAGGGATTTCTCTCTCATATTGGCAAAACTGATGATGAACTATACAAAAACCTAGATAGGTTGTGATTAGCGTCATTGTTGTTGTAGTGCAGAGATGCAGAGGAAATTTAATCCAAATGTAATTTTGGGTTAGGTCATGAAAGGAAAAGCAGAAAGGCCAGGAATATTCTAATGGCCTCTAGCCATATTATTAATTCATGAGGAGGACTACTTGAGAGAACACAGAAGAATAGGCTATTTTACCACTGAAGACGCAAGTACTACAGTGTGAGCCTTGAAACGTTTTAAGTAATGTTTCGCACAAATTGCTTTCAGTGGCAGTCTATGCAACCAAAAGAGTGTTTGGCAATGAACTGTGTCGACAGTACTTGGATGGATTTTACATTTTGACACTAGGCAATACGTATAACATTTCCAAAGCACAAAAAAAGCATTGTCCAAATTGGCGTCAACATGAAATTACAAACAAGGTGGCCATGGTAAGAAACTGGGAGAAGCACTGAGGAGACACCGAACATACAGCGACTCACAATCACACCTTTTGAGCAAGACACAGTTTGGAAGAACCAATCGTTGCGAGTAGGCTGTGCTGTGTTAGACAGAGAGCACCAGGCAGGGACACACGTCACTAGCTCTGTTCCACCCTGTAACTCACAAGACAGGGAATGTGCTTTCACGAGAGACGATGAACCTTTGAGAGTGCAAATCTGGATGGAGGATCTTTTCGCAATGGGAACATGCTAAACCTTCATCTTGAATATACCTTGAGAAAGACTGTGATAAGACAAAGTGAATGCCACCATCTAATAGCATGTCTGTGGTTTTTGTTGTTATGTAACTGAAAGGTAATGTTTTACTTGATAAATGGTACTCACTGATTGCTCTATAGCTGCTTTTTAGCTTTTATAACAAATTGTTCATACAATAGGCCTATAAACTCAATAAACTCTATACAGATGGCAGGTAACATGTGTTTAGCTAATAATACATTTCCATGGCTCCTCTGTGATTAAAATCACACATACGATTCTGACATTTCAACGTCGCAAGCTTGTCTTTATTTGTTTTTTAATTAGATGTTCACATGCCAGCCAGTGTCCTAAAATGCAACAGTGAATAAGACAACATCTGCTTGTAAAATTACATAGAAATTGGTACAGATAGGGCTAAAATGATCAGGCCACCCAATGAAAAAAGAGGTAAGTATTTTCAGAAATGTCCTCAGGGGTGAAAGTCTTTGCAGATCAGTGGGAATTGACTACATTATAACAGAAACACCTGTGAAATATAAAATTACCCCAAGAATGTAATCTATATGGGGTTTATTGCTCTATACTTTTCTTCATGTTAATTCCTTCTGTGCTTCCTTTTTGCAATTTTTCATATCTGCATTAACAACATTACAGCATTGAAAACGTCAAAGCAAAAATGAGCACGTTATGACTCTGCTCATCGTGTTCAAGTGCCATCAAAATGTCCTTCAAGAACAACTAAATAAATGGCTGGTTCTGGCCAGCGACATCACTTAACATTTTGCAAGTGCGACCTGAGGTTGAGCATTGCTGCGGACAAACATTTTAGTTCCACCCGCGCCAAGTTGGAAACATTTGGACAAAATTATTCATGTTGCTCTTGATGCGCAGTGGCGTAGGTGGTAATATGGTTGATTTGTTTGCAGAAGATGCACTGTGTTTGAATCGAGCAGAGAATGCAATCTGAGTGCACTTTTATTAAGCCTTGAAGAGCTCACTTCATCTATCTTGTTTGCACCTTTAGAGGAATGAAGGAGTAGGTGAAGGCATGTTATCTGTGTGTGTGTGTGTGTGTGTGTGAGAGAGAGAGAGAGAGAGAGGGAGAGGGAGAGAGAGAGAGTTAGAGACATAGATAGATAGAGAGAGAGAGAGAGAGAGAGAGAGAGAGAGAGAGAGAGAGAGAGAGAGAGAGAGAGAGAGGGTGCATGTTTCATTTCCCCTGACTCTTGACCACTATGTGTGTTATTGGGTTAGCAATCTAAATTAATCATAAACTATGGGCTTTCAATGATGGCTTACTTCTAACTGGGGTATGTCCCCTATCACACAAATGTTCTGCATGCAATACATTTTCATGTCATTTGTGTACTTTGTTGTTGTACTTTTGTTATTGTATGCTGTAATTGAAATAATTGAGGAATTGATTGACTCAACTCTTGAAGGTTATACTCTGTATAGTTCAGGAGATCTCAATGTATCTTTTATGCAAGGGGTTTCTTTCTGACTTCTCTACGTGTGGATATGTGTTCTCTTGAGACAGCTGAACACATCTATTAATTCATGTCTCATGTGAGATACCCTTGTCTAATTTGCAACACAAAAGCGCATATGAATGTTTTATGTTGCAAATGAGACAGGACAGTGTCTCTTTTTAATCAGGTGTTACTTTTTTAATGAATAAAGTGATCTAACTTCAAGTATTTACCAAGGGTAATGCAAAGTAGACAAATTAATACATGTAAGCATGGCAGTAACCTAATAAATACAAGAAATTATATAAAGGAAGCACATAAATAAAGAACCACACCAATTTGACTTCTTGTTTACAATCGTTTTCAGTTGCACTTCCATCCAGTTCATCCAGTTACTAATTATGAGGTGTTATTCTAAGTGCTCTTTAATCAAAATGTAGCAGAACTTTGAATGTTTTCAACTGCATACATGAAGTTAAGAAACATGCCTCCGCTGTATGAACAAACATGTAAATATTGTGTTTATAGCCTCACATAAATACACCCTATGTTACAAGACCATGTGTATGTGGTTTTTAGCATACTGTTTCTACAAATTCATTCATAGGGTTCGACATTCCCACCGCACTACTGTATAAGCACAAAAGGCAGACGAGCTGATGTATTTATGCTGTAGGTCAAATCATTATTAAAAGAGAATCTACTGCTTTGTAAAGCTCTTCGTTGATGCCATTTAAAATTGTTGTGTAAACTTTTGTTTGAAACGTCCTCTACCACATTGTATTGTGTTATAGTTATCCATATTGAAACAAATCTCTAGAAAATGAAAAAGGCTTCTCCATATCCAAAGACAATATCAGACCCTGCAATGCTATATATACTGTATGCATTTTCTTCTTTGGCAGCAAACAATTTCTCCCAAATGATTAATATGAAACCAACCTTGAGTGTATGAAGCTGTCACGTTTTTTTTCCCTTAGCCAAATGAATGTCATTGCGAAGATCTGGCATTTAAATGATGTGCTGTTCACTGGCAGCTACAATTGTGTGAAACACATTTTCTGAACCATTTTGAATTACCTGGACAATATTTTATTTTTTACTAATTGTCAGCATGAAAAGACTAAATCCAAGGATTTTGCCAGTATATCGTCATTGTAATTGTTTTGCTAAACTACCAAACACAGAGCCTTACTTTGCAGCATAATACATCAACATTTAACATGGACCTTGCATTGCCTTGCGATTATCTCGCAGGTATACTATCCTTCAAATCCTAAATGTCTGTTTTAAGTCCACAAGAAGAAAAACACTGATAAAAACTAAAGAGGAGAAAATGAAAAGGCTTTCATTAATCATTGCTGCCAAAGCTTGCCAAGTCCAAGGCACGCTAGTATGTCTGATTTATTACTTGGACAATGTTCTGTAGACAAAAAAGGAAACAATATGTTCTAAGTTGCTTACACCTGTCCGGAAGAGGTTGGCATGGTCGTCTGCCATAGATAAAGTTGGCATCGTTGGTCAAAAATAAAGTTATATATTTAGTGTCCTTTTCTTATCCAAAATGCTCATCCCAATTTGATCTTCACCGATTACTTATGTAGCTGGGGTTAACCATGTAATGTTGTCCATATCAGTATGGTTAATCACATTTAACAACATTGTTAATTGACTAAAGTTACGAGAAATTCAATCCAACTTTTTTTTTTTTTTAATGGGCTAACCACTACAAGTGTTTACCACTCCTAGGAAACTCATCATATTACCTTTATGGCAGTTGCCGTTATTAATTGTGTGTAGGCTATGCGTACAGTATTTACAATGGCATAGATAGGTGTAATCCCTCTCTCGCAAGTTATCTGCCAATCAATCGTCTATCTTCACACCCACTTAGCATCCAACGCTCTAGGCTGGGCAGAAAAGCTTCCAAGGCGAAGGCGCGCTCCCGACGCGCGTGTTTTGCCTGGCCACCGAGTGTGAGCATCGCTGCGTGTGGATGTCGCTCTTCTGTCGAACCGTGAGATTATTTGGGAATTTGATACGTTAAAACCCCACTGGCTTTCATGTGTCATTGCTGCAATCGACCCCGGTAAGTTTGGTTCTGCATTATGAATATCATGTTGCCTATGTGTTACTAATCAAATAGTTTCTGTTGGGTATCACACTGGCTTCATGTCTGACTTAGATGATAGAACATGTAATGCCTCTGACATTTATTTTTGTTTATATTGTCATTTTTATATATCAAAGTGGGCAATTAACATATAAGTTGACAGTTAGCCAATTAGCTGTAGCTCGTATCCACTTTGCCTCGACCAACATGATTAGAATAAATGGAAAGTCATGCACGTTCGGGTGGATATTGTCAAATGCGCCCGTAAAGCTTCATCATGTTATTACTGCGTGTGAGGGAGCGACCGTCCGTTTATATTGTGTACACTGATTTTTATTGATTCACGGCAGCCTGTATAGCATATTTACAATGCCTGTTCTAAGGAGTATAGGTGATACTGATATGTAATTATATAGTATCCCTGGAGACTTTGCTAAAGGCATTTACTACAGTAGGTTATATGCCAATCCGCGCGCGGTGTGTGTGTGCGTGTGTGTGTGTGTGTGTGTGTGTGTGTGTGTGTGTGTGCGCGTGTTGAAGGGGGGGCATTAGGGGATGCATGTAATTGCATCTAAAGACTTGAGTGAAACGAGACATGCTACAATGTTGTTAAGAAGGTGTGCAGGTTGGATTTAACCTGGCTTTTTAGTCAGTGTGTAGATATACCTTTACAAACCGCCAGAATATAAAAGCACTTAATTATACATGCACGCATGCACACACACACACACACACACACACACACACACACACACACACCCCTAAATGTTCGCATTCGCTCTCATTGGTCAAGGAGATACATGTACACTTACTGCAATCACAACTGCTGCTACAGCATCCCAGACAGTGAAGGCATGCAGTGCAAGGACAACAAAGGTTACAACATACAGCACATAGCGGGTAGCATCATCTTCAGAGATGTCCTCCTGCCCCGTTCTTTGCTAAAACCTTCTTTCCAACTTGGAAAGCTCTCAAGTGTAACCATGCTAAAATGTCTTTGATCTATATATTTGATATGGACTGAACTTGAAACATCGCTGATGTTAATATCGCCACATTTTTTAAAATATATGTATATATAATCTGGCATTTGTTGAAAACATGCCACCTGCTGTTTAAAATCATTCAAGGCCAGACATATTTGATTGGCTGATACTGTACTTATCAACATAATACAAATTAAATGTTGAAGGAATAGTCAGCTACTGCAAGCTAATTGTAAGCTAATACACTTTCAAATTCACCAAATATCTTCTCGCATTTCATTAGTTTACCATACTCTGTGCGCGTTGAAAATAAATCTGATATTTATACAAGGCCCCGACTACGTAAATAATAACATAAATAAAGTGGCGAACACTACTCACAACAAAGTCATAATACTATACTTTGCTTCATAATGCGTTTCAGTAGCTGCGTTTACATAAGTTAGTAAGTTAATACACTCTTTGTCAAATTTAACAAATGTCTCTCCTTGCTTCAACACACCTGATTCAAATTAACGGATTGTTATCAGGCTCAATCATTATAATCAGGTGTGTCGCGGGGCAGGGAGACATCTAAAACATGCAAGGCAGGGGGTCTCCAGGACCAGAGTTGGAAAATACTGCTCTAGAGCAAAGGTCTTCGACCCTGGTCCTGGGTGACCCCTGCCCTGCATGTTTAAGATGTCTCCCTGCTCCAACACACCTGATTCTAATGAATGGTTCATCATCTAGCTCTGCAAAAGGCTGATAACAACCCATTCTTGTGAATCATGTGTGTTGAAGCAGGGAGACATCTAAAACATGTAGGACAGGAATGGAGCACATGAGGAACAGGTGGGTGTTTGGGTTGATTTTCAAAATTGTACATTGTTTAGTTATTTTTAGCTCTCATTGCAACTCTCAAATCCTACCTACAGCACATTTAAATGCAGGCAGAAGACACTTAAATTTACTTTAGCTAGTGAGTATGTCAGGTTGTGACAATGTTATTATTTTAACTAAGTCTTCAGAGGAAGTGTACTGTATGCGTGGCCTTTCACAGAGGAGATGGTCTCAGAATTGCTTGAGACTAAATCCATCTGGAACATCTGAACAATTCCAGTCTATTAATCCATAAATCGGGTTACATGAGCTTTCTGTTTGTGTCTGTTGACAGGGCATATTGGCTAAATGCTTGTATAAAAAGCTTTTTTACAGTAGTTGCCTGTTACAAAGATCACATTGTCCTGGAAAACACATACTGTATGCATGAGGCACAGACACATGCATTAGGAGACAATGGTTTTACATTGGATTCTTTCATTAATGCAGCTGCCACAAAAATTCAAATCTCAATGTTTTCTTGTTTAACGGTATATTTATGTGTGAGTGCATGTGTGCGTGCATGTGTGTGTGTGTGTGTACGTGAAAGCATTTGACAAAAACAAAGACTGAGGTTATTTGATAAAAATCCTGATATTCTGGATGTAAGGCTCCAATCCTCCAATATTCCTGCGTGCCAGCATTTTGCTTTACTGAGAAAAATGGAAAATAATGATGTTGGGCAAACCGCATACTCGTCCTTATTTCTTGTTTACCTGTGCTTGGGATGTCATGAGTCAGAGCGCTGCCTTAAGTTTGCCAAAACTGCACTGTGTTGTACCCTGAGCTTTTGTAAGATGGTGGAAGATGTCTCGCTACCAGCATATTTGTTTTTCATTCATTAAAGGTTGAGTAAATGATGCTGGAGAAAGGTTATTCAAATTGTAACCGAACATCAAATACATCTCTCCTTTCAGTGCTGCCTCAGACAAAAAAAACAAAATAACGTAGTGTCACATAGCCTCAGCCTGGGCAATGTGTGTCTAATTTGGGGGAATGAGCCAAGCACCCTATGGCACTGAAGCGAGATGTGTTTTGTTTTTATGAGCTCGGATATCAACAATATTTATCTTGGCATCGCTTACTCTACCTTTAACTTGCTCTTGCTGGTGAGAAGGTAGTCAACCTTATGCCTAAAGTTAGCGACATACAGTATAGCGTCAAGACCCACCTAATGTACTTGATAGGAGTGATATTTAGATTTACATCCATGATGACCACATATGCCATTAGTTTCTGTATCACACAATGTGCCTCTAACAGAAGAAATACACAGCATTTACAACATTCACAGCACTAGTGTCGTACCAGAGTTACGTATAGAGACACATATACAGTATAGAGCACAATTCCCACCCACACCAGGAGGGTAAACATTCCATAGCTCTCAATTAACTTAACTGTATTGCGTTAAGCTAAGCTAACGACGTCATTTCTGACAGATATAAAAAAATTGAAACATACCTTAAAGCTGTAGTGTGACAGGATAAAGGAGTGTTTTAATAAAGTCAAGCAGGTGAATAATACAATGTGCTAGGGACCGGCGGGGTGGTAGCGTTAGCACGCTGGCTAGCTGGTTGGGAATTCTAGTAGGCGAGCTGCGGTGGTGAGCGGAGAGGCAGACGGAATTGCCGATGAGCGGTAAGTGGAGAGCGATGAGGACGTCTTCGCCTCATCCCCCTTCTGTATGCGAACCTGGTGGTAGGCGTTGCGAAGATCCAGTTTTGTGAATATGGTAGCGCCCTGGAGAGGTGAGAAGGCGGAATTGAGCAGCAGTAGCGAGTATTTTTTTTAGGTGGTAATGTCATTCAGGCCGCGGTAGTCGATGCAAGGCCGCAAAGAACCGTCCTTTTTTCCCACAAAGAACAATCCCGCCCCCACCGGGGAGGAAGAAGGGCAAATGAGGCCGGCAGCGAGCGACTCCTGTATGTACCGCTCCATGGACTCAAGCTCGGGAAGAGATCCATTAAAGAGCCGGCTGCAGGGCAGTGGAGCACCGGGATACCATGGCGATGTCGTAAGGCCGATGCGGCGGAAGCGACGAGGCGCTGTGTTTGCAGAAGACCAGGGCGAGATAGCACACAGGCACGAGGGACAGGTCAGCAGAAGGGTGGCCTGGAGAAGATGGCGGTGTGGAGAGGCGGAGTCGGCACGGCCCATTACAAGCTCTCCAGAGACTAATGGGCCTAATGGGGCCTTTTGGCGGACAGTCTGGACAAGACCTCACACTGTGGCCTTGCTGACCGCAGTACAGGCACGCCCTAGAGCGGATACGCCATCTCCTCTCTTCGGTGGAGAGTCGTGCTCGACACACCTGCTTGGCCCCAGGAGTAGGAGTGGGTGGGTCCTCAGCTTGAGGAGGGTGCGACGTGGAGGGTGGTCGGGCAGCCGTGTGTTGGAAGCGGGGCGTGTTCTTTCCTGTCTTCTCCCGGTGCCGCTCACTGAGGTGGTTGTCTATCCGGATGGCAAGGGAGATACAGCGTTCCAAGTCCAGCTCCTCCTCCATCACCACTAGGGCATCCTTGACCCGATCGTCGAAGGACCTCACAAAGACAGCTTGTAGTGTAGCTTGTGGCCCGCTGCCTCACCTCCATGGACAGGGGGGTCGAACACACTCCGCATCTTCCTGGTGAAGACATCGTAGGAGTGGCAGGCGGCCGTCTGCCGTTCCCGGACAGCGGAGCCCCAAGCAAGCGCTGCTCCACTGAGACAGTTGAATAAAAAGTAGATCCTTGATCGGTTGGTGGTGTAGGAGTGTGGCTGCTGTTCAAAACGACGTCATACTGGACTAAAAAGGCACCACAGCGATGAGTGGAGAGGCAGGCGAGACTGCCGCAGTTGGTGAGCCATCGGTGGTACGAGCATCGAAGTCGAAAACAACAAACTGGCAATTGGTGCCGGGGCAGAAAGCCTCTTACCCCTTCACCCAGGAAGTGGAAAAGAGACAAACGGCACTTGTGGCTAGTTAGGTGGTTGTAGACGCGGCAACGGAGCTGTCCGGTGCTGAACCTGCCGCTTGGCGCTGTCCGGTGCTGGACCGGCCGCGGACCATGACATGTTGTCTGCGGAAGCTCAGAGAACAGTTTCAAAGCCGCCTGCTCACCCACCCCCCTCTTCCACGTGGCTATTTTGCAGTAAAGCAAAAGTGTTTTGGACTTAAAATGTTACTGGATTGTCTGGACCCTTGCCAATGTAACAAGGTCATGTTTTTTTTATTATCGGTGGACTATGATTAATGTTATTGGTGGTCTGGTGGATAATGAGTAATTGACAGCGTTGATTACTGAAAACCCAGACAGTCCTGCCGCTGGCTTTGATTTTTAACAGGTTATGAAACATTAATTAGAGTTGAGTGTTTATAATGGTGTTTATAAGAACAAATATTTGAATACTTGTTCGGAAATACAATCAAGTATCTGAAACCTGTAAATTGGTATTTGGGACAGCCCTAGTCTGAAGAGATTATAAATGGTCTTCCCAATATGAACGTAATGCACCATACATGTCTGTCTCCATTGCCTTCATTAGGAAATTGTCTCCCAAATGAGAGAGAAAACGTCACAATTTGTTAGGTAGCATTAGTTTTAAGCCTGTCTGAAGGCTAAAGTTAAATGTATGATAGGTTCATGTATGATAGGTTCCACACATGGAATTCTTACAGAGTGAATTACTTGAAATGTATTATTTAATAGTCAAATTATTATCCTCAACCTCAGAATTCAATATTCATTCAGTCATTAATTTATCCTTCTCTGGGAGATTAAAACAGTGTTTTTCTTGTTACATTCCAGTGTAATGGAATCTTCTTACTACAAGACAATTTACATACTGTATTTGGTTATTTCTTAAATATTGGTTAACAAACAAAACGTGTGTGTGTTGGGGGGGGGGGCATACTTAACCAAACAGTGACCTTGTCCTGAAGTGAGAACTGAGATTTTTTGGTTTGAAAGACCTCCTTGTATGCCAAACATGTAGGCTGTTAAGCCATTAGTATTTATCCATTGATTTATCGGGTAAGATAATGTACATTATGAATTCACAGAAAATAAAGCCTCACATGTATATTGTGATACGCAATATATTGGGTGTGACTGAGCGATTCCACATTACATTCAGTTCAGTTCAAACCTGTTAATTGTTTATTATTTGAATGATATACTGGTATACTGGGTATTAGTTAATTACTAGACATAACTTAGTTAATCTTTCTCTATCATTCAGAAAATGGTGGCATGTAATTTAAAGAATAACCTTTTTTTTTCCTGCTGTTGCATTTCTACATACCAACAAAGAGTATTCCAGTATAAGCAAGTTACTAAGGCAACAGCCCTGGAAATACTGCCTTGCAGAACAATATCTGGAAAAAAGGAGAAAGAAAGAAATATGCATTTGATCAAAGTGATACTTTTTGATTACATTTTGAATATATTTTTAAATTGTATTATTGTTTGCCTAGTTTTGGTTTATTTAAGTACCTTACCTTAGAACTTTATGTGACTATACATTCCCAGCTTTTAAATGTGCGTGGGAGGGTGGCATACTCTCTGGTCGAAATACATGTGTTTAGATGTGGCTCTGCGTGTGTTTTGTGTGTGTGTGTGTGTGTGTGTGTGTGTGTGCATTATACAAAAAAAAGAGATCACTGCAGCACTTTCTCAGATTTTTACTATTTTATATAACTTAGTTTTATTTCACGTAAATTAAATAAATGTAGTTTTAAATTTGCATTAATATAATTGTTCTATTGTTCTATA
>JAODOY010003370.1:0-11569 GCA_025399855.1 Forbesichthys papilliferus | reverse complement strand
CTCTCTCTCTCTCTCTCTCTCTCTCTCTCTCTCTCTCTCTCTCTCTCTCTCTCTCTCTCACACACACACACACATTCATGTATGCAGATTTACGCGCATGTTGGAGGTATATACAAGTGCACGCGCTCCCTAGTGGTAACTCACTCCGGTGCATGCACGCGTGCATGGGCAATGGAGGTGCATGGTGTCTTTGTACCACTCCTGTATCTCACTTACTCTCATGTTTCCCCACTCCTATGTCGTCCCACAGACAGAAGTGTGGCGCGGCTAAAGGGCCAGGTCCCATTAGTGGGATGTGTCTAGCCTGTGCATTGCATGTAATTGTTATTTTTTTATTCGGCACACATCCGTCTGATGTGTCTGGATGGCTGGTGCTGGAGGATGTGGAAATCTTGTGGGTGTTGGGGTGGGGTTGGGAGTGTGGGGAGGGGGGGTGACTAGGGAGGTCAAGGGTCGCTATGCGTGCTTTATTGCATGATGACCGAGAATAGGGGGGATTAGATGAGTAAGATATCACTGGGTTTTTTCTGGTCACGGCTGAGCGAGGTTAACCCACAGTCGCACCATGGGCCGTGCTCTCTGTTCCCGGGCTGAGAACGGTGGGGTTTGGGGGAGGGGAAGGGGGCAGGGCTGGCTCCGAGGACTGTAAGGCTGATTTCAGATAGTCGCCGAATGGTCTGGCCTTTTCCATCGCAAATGCTCACACAGGAAATTAGAGGCCAGGGCTTCCTTTTTTCGCACACAACGCTCCTGCACACAGACTCTTTCATTTAGCATAGCGGTTCAGTGTGACACTTCAGAATGTATTTTCCGCCGTGGTAAAATGATGTTTGATAAAATGTGCTGATATGAAGGATAAAAATACACTGGCAAAACTGTGCAATGTAACTGTGCTTAGGAGCGCTCACAAAGGCTATAAGTAGACCTTTGAGCATTTTACACTAATAATGCAATTTACTGGTAAAATCTTTTATCCTTTTATTTTTGTTGTGCCTGCAAAACCATTGCTTATTCATGGTGGGATGATATCCATGAGCACATTTATTGTTTTGAAGTTAAAGACATTTATATGACCACACGTTCTCATCCCTGAGGCTTATCTGAAGATGTGGGGCCCGTCCAGGCAATGATCATGGCTTTAACAGATCGAGAACATTCTCCAGTGTCACATATGATATAGCTGCTTGGTGCCTAATGGGTCTGGAAAAAGATGTAAACATGTTCGAGGGTCTGTGAGCCTGTGAATTGCATTACATTACGAGAAGGTGATTTGCAATATACTTATTGTTTAAGATTGAACTGAACTTTGTAGATAAGCCATGCGGTTACGTGTGCATGGCCTTTGACTGAGTCTTAAAAGTCAACAGGTCTAACAAATCAACAAATAAGACTCTTTTCAAACTGTCAGTCAGAGTGCTACACGGTTTCGATGTATTTATCAGATAATCGACAAATGACTTTGCTAAGTGCACTCACTTAGGCCCTAAGATACAATCAACACCCAGGATGAATGTGGCTTGGCATCCAGGCGTTAAAGCAGCAAAGAAAATAAACTGCATAATAATTGCTGTTATGTTCCCACTGGGCCCCCCCACCCCGTACCCCTCCCCCCCCCCCCCCCCCACTTGGTACCTCCTGCTGATAGGCCACCCGTGATGGCTGTCACACCTGGTGTCGAAGACGGTAGGGTGTATTTTATCTGCTCAGGGCCCCATTGGGGGGCTGTTCATCTTCCCCCAGGCTGGTGCTGGGAGGTCAGGGACAGGCCTCTCTGTTTATCCCCCTGTCCATCAGCACACATCCCTGGAGCTCCTCCTTTAGGAAGGAAGCACGCTTGTATTGAGTGGATGCAACATTCAAGCTAATTCAAGACGCTTAACACACAGGTCAAAGCACTTTTTTAAATGTCTTTTACAATGTCTTTATAGTGTTACTTCTAATCCAATAAAAACGTGTGGCTTGTAACTAACCAATACATGTTTATCAGGTGAATGTATTTCCCCGTGTAAAACAACGTTTAAAATAAGCCCCAGATGATTTGGAAAAGCATTAAAGTGCCTCGTGTTTGTGTTTGCTCCCGCAAACCAGGTGATGTGGCGCTATTTACATGAGGAGTGTGCTCAGTGGCCAGTATATGTGCACTGTTTATCTACTCTGAATTGCACTACTGCTTCTGCCTGCATACGTGCATGTGTCTGGGATTCTGGATGAGGTCCCCCGGGGTGCACAGACCACACATGTGGAGAACGTCAACCCAGAGCTATATCGGCTCGCTTCCCCCTGGACTGTTTGATCACATAATATTACTTGTAGGTTTGTTTTTGTCAGATTTAGGACATTCAGACCAATTATAATATAAGTTATTAATAATGTTCTCTGTTTTTTACAATTAAGAAAATATTAGTTGTAAAGCTGCAAAAAGTCATGCATAGATTTCCTAAACTTCTTAACCAGTCAGTCAATGCATATTTTACGGTGTTATACTGTTTGCATGTAGTGCGTGTTATGCAAAGAGAACAAAAATTGAGTTTCCAAGAAAGGATGGAGAGAATGAGAAAATGAGTGAAACTGAAAAAGGGGAGTGGAGAGAAATCTGACTCACAGGCTTGCACTCTTGCCTCTCTCTCTGGGACTCCTGTGCTTGGCCCGGACTTAATTGCATCCCCGCTATAAACAAGGGGGTTAGTGTGAGAGCACACCAGCAGCTGAGGGGCTCAAGCAGAGGGCCAGACTGAGGATTGAGTTCAGAGGGATAGGACTTAACACAGAAACTGATATAAAATATGTGGGGAGTGCAAAGGAGAGGGACATGAACAGAAGATTAGACATAGAAAAGGGGGATGATATAGTGCCTTGATGGTGATATTGGAAGTATGGGCCAATGCAACCCCCCCACCCCACCCCACCCCCCTCCAACAAGTTTGAACAAATGTATCCAGAAAGAAATGCATCATATACAGAGTACACACACACACAAATAGAGTACACACTTGACCGACGTCTAGAGAATCAGCCAAAGGTTTCACAGCTTTTCCATCGAAGCCAATTTGTCAACCTAACTGAAGTATTCCAGTAATAAAGGTGCACTATTGTTGGCAGTGAAGACAGCGCAGACAGTAAGTAGGCTGTCTGGCTCCAGTCAACTGAAAGCTGCCTCAAAGGACATCTCTTTCACAGATTCTCCTCTCTGATCGATTAGTTCCAGCCCCCTCATATAGACAGGCAAGGATTAGGTTCCATTTTCAGGGATCTCTCCAGTGTCTTAAACCCAGCGGGCTGTCCAGGCGATACAGTTAAGGTAGAAGAGTTACTTTAGGATCATACATTGCACCCCATATCAGACCCAAATACCTTAAATGTATTACTGTATATTATACTGTGTCTATACTATCTGGGCGCTACTATGTGTGGGATTGCAATATGAATGCAAAAAAATTATACTTTCATGATAATATCCTGAACGTTTATACAGCAAACATTTTGACACCACAGCAGGGGGTAACATTTTAAAGATTGTGTAAAGTAGACATACATTTGTGTTTTGAGTTTGTCACATCCCAGAAAAAAAGTAATATTAACCACACAGACACATTTTAATTAATAAAAATGTCAGCAAGTATATAAAATTACGTTTCAAAAGAGAGAAAATATAACCATCATCTGTTCTCAAATTCTGGGGGTGTGTCAGCATAAGGTGCTGTAACCACACCCATCGCGTGTTCTATGGTAAACTCCATACCGCGGTGTTGTGCCAAAAAGTTATCCTCAGCCGAACATTGATTGAAAATTTTGACGTGCATTTTATTAGTTGTGTTTTCACTTTAAATACATATATACTGGTTAAAATGATTATATTGGTTATAATATAGGGCTGTGTGTGCTCTCGTGGGCATAAATTAGTAAACCATTTTTTAGCAGATCACTGTTTGGCATGACACCTGCTACAGTTTTATCCAAACCATAGTACTTAGACTTGGACTGGATTTTTATATGGTATCCTCTTTAATTAAGGAAGGTGGAATTTAAAATCTCTTTTGTCCTACAGGTTATGGGATCTATATTTAGGACTGCCATTAAGCCCTTAACCATATTCAATGGTGTTTACCTTGCAAAAATATGACTGTGCATGTCGGTTGGGTTTCTGCAGTTTCATCTTAGAGAGCTAATTTTGGTATTAGAATGTAGATAACCCCTGTGAGATTAGGTAAACAAAAATAAAATGCTGTGTGGATGACAATGCTCTTTAGTAAATAAAGCTCAAAAACATCATAAATATTTTTTACATTTTCGCCTGATATAATGTCATTGATATAATTGAATACTTTATTGGAATTATGCATCTGAAGCACGTTTACACAATACGACTACAATACAACATTTGATGAGTATATATGTCAAGGAGGTCATTGTGGGTGAACATATCAAAATATTTATGGGTTTTAATATAGAATGTCAGAACATTTGAAATGTTTGAGGTAGTTAAAAATCCTGACATAACTCCAGAAATATAAATATATGTGCTTATATATGCTATTATTTCATAAATATATGTACTAATCTACATTCTGAGTCAAAGTATTCTCTCTCATTGAGAACTTCTATTCCAGCCATGTTTGGAGGGCACGATGACGCAAATCCAAATATTGATATCTCGAGCTGTAATTTGCCAAATTTTAAATATGACCCCTTATATTGTACCTTTGAATCTGGGGAAGAAGCGGGTATAGTTTTAGCAGTGTAGTTAGTTGTATGCAGTGTAGTCTTTCTCTCTAAGATGTCAATGACCTCTCATAGAACTACATCTCCCACACTATAGATGTCCAGAATCAAAAGAACATCGACAAGATGGACGAACAGAATGACGTTCTGAGAATACTTTTATTACTATAAAATCGTTTTAAATAGGTTTAAGGTCGATCCAAGGAAAGCTTTCTCAACAAACTCATCAATGGTAAGGCAAAGTGTGTTGTTTCTAATTCGAAAAAAGGGATTTCGTATCGGCAAACTTCATAAACTGTTTCAGTCTTTGAACACAGTCTTTGGAAACAGATACGGTTAGACTCACTTGAGTGTCGTCTATCAGACCGTGTATGATATGTATGTATTGCATGACATGATAAAGATTACTATGTACGTGCGTGTCGATGTGCACAATGTGATATTTGCACACACAAATTATGGTATTGCTTTAACCTTCCTTTGAAATGTGGTTTAATTTGGGCAATGATTGTTATGTTATGTTGATAGCTGAGAGTTTTGGCGATCCACACGTGTATAATAATAGCAACCACCCATGTATTTTAACAAATGGGCTTCACTCGAAGAGTTGGCCGCGGTGAAGGTCGGGATGTAGAGGTTTTATAAATGCTCACAAAGTCAAATTTGCTATAACTGCACCTATAATTTTCCACTACTACTTGGAACTTGATATTGTGCTACCTCACTGAATGAGAGGAATTTGTTTTGTAGAGGCACAGTTGAAACATTATTCTGGAAATGTAAGAGAATCAACATGAGAATCACACATTGAACTACAGTATAGTTTACAGTAATATACTGTATTCTATTGGATTGTATGGAATAAAGTAAATAATGTCTCATACTGACCTTTACTGCTGATGCAATTTTAGTGATGAACAGTGCTGTTTTTCTACCAACGCTTATTTAAAATGGAATACAATCTTTCCCAGGAAATTGGCATTTGACGTGGCATGCTATTTTGGCTATGTTGCCCTCTCAACTGGAAGAAATTGTGTTTTGGGCAGCTGCCAGGGTGTAAAATGGCCAATTTCAGTCCAGGCTATTTAGGCTGCAATCATGCATAAGGTCAGGTCAATCGCTACACTTTGTTTCCCATTCATTTTGTTTCCATCCTGACAGCTAAATGATGGTTGACATCGACGCCCATCACTCCTGCATTGGTTGTGAAGTTGCAGTAGACTCACACGTGTGTGTGGTTCTGACACTCATCTTATGACCTGCAGGGGATTAGGATTCACCACAAACACATAGGCATCACTGTGTACATGCCCAATGTGTGTGTTTGGTGTGTGCATGTTCAAGTTCACTTTATGCATTGGGATTAAACAGATAATAGAGATTTTCTCCAAGGCTGTTTTCGTTTTAATCAAAATTACAATGTATAATTTCCAGATCGTGTAGCTAGTATACTGTTGTCTTGTCAATAAAGTGTTTTTTTTAAGTAATCTGTGTCTGAATATTGGATTACAAAAGTAATACATTTTAATAATAATAATTGTTTTCTTTTTCAGTGTAACTTTTTTAAATTGCTTTGCTGCCATACTGTATAACATGGCATAAATACTGTTACCCATGTGCTGTCTAACACATTCCCAATATCATCTCCTCATATCATCCACATACAACCAATGATCACTCAAAGAAACAGACAATGACATGAAAGAATATCTTGGCATATTTGTGAGATTAGAGGTTTCAGCATTGTGGCTAAAACTACCCTTGAAAGTTATCTTTGAAAAGAGCAGTTTGGGTGAGAGAGTGACACACAGAGATAGCGAGAGAGAGAGAGGAGAGAGAGAGAAAGAGACAGAGAGGTGTGGATATATTGACAGCAGCTGCCCGCACCACCAACCCCCACAGGCTGCAATGACGGGGGGTTGGGGGGCTAAAATGCTCCCCGCCGAGACGGAAGATTAATGCAGATGCAGTTTTTTCACCGATTGCATAAGCAGAACCCTCACAGGTTCAACAGGGGATATTAAAAAGGTTAGGTAAAACATTTGTTTTAAAATGCTATACTGATATTGTTTACAGTATTTGTCAAAGTGACTCAGACATTCTGTATCCAGTATGGATAATGGATACTAAAGACTATAATATCTGGTTTTACTCAGGTCAGGTTATTGGAATGTGATCTGGTACTATATAAAGTATGCGAGGACGCAACGTTTTATCCAGTTTTTACATATATCTTATTTTCCCATCTCATAAAATTACAATGAAATTTGAATAGAATTTTTTTCTTGTAGTGATCTCTGCTGACAAGCCTTCATAAACTCAAACAGGAGGCAATAGGGTAATGATAAGCCATGGGAAAAATAATATCTAATACATGACCTCTGGAAAATGTAATGGTAAAGATGTATTGTAAACAGTTGTCTGAAAACAGTTAATACATTTAAAAAAAAATAGTAAGTGTATTTTTTTATCATTCAAATTGAATCCGTGTAGGTATGTAGAACTGCAATGCAAATCACGTTACATTCTATATGAATATGACATGTTTACAACAATCCAAACACACACACACACACACACACACACACACACACACACACACACACACACACACACACACACACACAGGTTTGGACATCATAAGGCTAGATAAGTCTCCCAATACCGCTTAAGTGGTTTAAACCTTTTGTTTCACTCACTGAAGCTACTGTATCTCCCCACCCTCCCCAAACCAGCAAGCTATTATCGTTTCACATGTATTCATTTTTGTTTTAACCTTTTTTTAATTTTATTTGTATCTTATCTTTCTAAAATGTATGTTTCTTAAAATGTTTTATATTAATATGTCTTTTAATTTGTGTATTTACAATATAAGATGTCATTGAGTGTCTAGAGAAGGTGTCCTCAAATCAAAAGTATTATTATTATTATTATCATTATTAATATTATTATTATTATCAGTATTATCATGCTCAGGGTTGCATAAAGGTTTAGAGATGAACCAGCTGGGAGTGCACCACCTTAACCTGTATCCTCTGACACTGCCTTGCTCTGCACATGGTTCATGGAAGCCTCTTCAACATTAAGCCTGACAAATCCACCCATGGCATTTGTCATAGGGAGGAGGAACCCCCATTCTCACTCACCCATTGCTCTCAGCTGGAATAAACAACATATGTGTGAGGGACTTCACGCTTGTAAACTACCTTAACAATGATCTGATAATAAAGGGGAACTCCATTTGGCTATAGTATCATTTGCATTTAGAGGCCCATACAATAAGTGGAACCTGTCATGCCTGCATTGTTCTATCCAGCTACAAATCCACGAATCAGTATCTCTGTTTTTTTTACTTGGATGTTGAGATTTTCCCCATGGCTATAAATACAGATGGATCGCCATTACTTTAGCAATATGATTCTGTATTGTAATTTTATATTGAAAATAAAAATTATTAAGTTATTTATTGAATTCAGAGGAGTTTCAGCATAACTAATTGTATTTTAGCAGAAATGGCTAAATAGTTAAAAAATGGTATATATATATATATATAATAATTCTGTAGCATGAGTGATTAGTATTTTACAGACATTGTCTGTCTGTTCTCCAAGCCTTAATAATGTTCACACATTTTCTTGGTTAACTGTCCATGCCTGTATCTGTCAGAGGGGGCAAACGTGTACAGTTTTCATGCAAGCAAGTATTAGCGTTAAAATGCTGATTATTTATTTATTTATTTAATTATTGTTAACATGTTCGTAGATTCATAATTCCACCTTGTGAAAAGTATTTTTGACTATTTTGACGTTCATTTCGAAAGCAAGTCATTGGCTATTGTAGTCAGACAGTAGCAGAGTAGAACAGTAGAAGATAGCTAAATATTGACAGAGGATTAAGACTTGGGTTGACTACAAGTCAAAATGTAACAGGAATTCACATAGTAGGCATAATACATTTGCATAATTGCATAAACATAACCGTTTATTTTGTTATCATTCTCTTCTTTAACATCACAGATGACTTGAAAAGGTTTGACCCCCATCTTGGGTTGATTATTTTGCTGAAACTACCCTCCATGGTCTACCCCCCACCCCATCCCTAAAGACTACTATCCTATGCTCAGATTTACTGCAAAATGTGTGTGTTCCACCATATTTATGAAATTCCTCCGCGTGTCACCCTGGTGCTCCTCAGGCGAGAGCTTTGAACCTGCCCTTTAGTTTGAGAGCGTCCATAAATCTAGCACACTCAGTGCGGAGGAGCAGGCTTCCCTTTACATACAAGTCTAATTGCTGAACTTTGGCACAGCTGAGCTCACTGAGCTGAACGATTTGTCAGAATTCCAGCCCCACTCTAATGAATTACGTGGAAAACACACCGTCGTGTATGTACTGTGAGGTTTTAAAAAGATAAAAATAGTCCCTGTTTGGACTCTGTTGCTTATGAGAGTTATAACATGAGAGTTACGTTAAATAACTCAGGAATGTTTGATTCCTTTTACAGTAATTTCCCAGGAAGTTGACTGTGTAAAATTGTAACAGGAATGGAAACAAACACAGCCTAAACAGTTTGTATTGTCTTTTACAAAAACAATACCATACCTCAACATCATGACAGTTAATGTAGACATTTAGTCAATAAAACATTTTTTTAAATGACCACCTACTTTGTATAACTGAAAAAGAATTAAGCCATTCCAGGGGAATTGTGGGAAACGCTGGGAGCGCTGTCCCATCAGAAGCCAAAGGGACTGTTTGTTTTGACTCCGAGTTCTCTTTGCACTTCGATTGACCCTGTACTAAGCCTGCTTACATCAGTAACAGTGCATTGGCTCAAACTCCATTTTTCTTTTTGCTCTTTTTCACTTAGCTACTCCGTTTTCCTCCTTTCCTCTTAAAGTAGTTAGTTTTTTATTATTTATTTCTTGTTCATGTATGAGGTGATGCTTTATATGTGGGCCAATCCCACCCAATATTGTTATTTGAATAACTCAAGGTTTGTGTCCGTTTACACAACATAATCATTTTGAAATCAGATATACTGTAAAAAATGTATTGAACCAAGATTAATATGTTTAGCGTATTTGCTATTGTTGCTCTTAATCTTATATATACTTACACAGTATATGTGCTAATAATAATTCCCCGTTATTTCCATGACATTGCAAATAACTTGAGTAAATGTGTGTCATCATAATTAATTCCATAGGCATGCAGAGGTTTCATATGCATATGTGTTTGCAACCTCACATATCCTGTCACATGTGCGTGCCCTGCCAAGCTAATCCACAGACCTTTAGGTTTTCCAGCCACATCAGAATGGGAGCCAAAATGTCTTCTCCCCCCGTTACTTATGAGTGAGCCACTTTGTGCTGCGCTCTCAAAATAGCGCTCAGCTCTTAATTACTGGCCGAGGAGCAAACACAGGTGTGGACTCCAACCACCATCACTGGTAACCCCCACGCTCCCACCCCAACCTCCTCCCACTGCAGAATAAAGCTGCTCTTGTCCTAAAAAACCCTGACGAGGAAGACCAGAACCAGGCCAGCGTTTGAACCGGAGGCCGCCCGGCCTGTTTGGTGCCTGAGCTAAAAAGAGACCCTATACAGGTGTGGAAATGAAATGTCCCACATCAATCACACCTTTCCACTTGTGAATTATTCAGCAGACGCTCTGCCGTCCATCACTCAGACTCCAGTCATCTTCTGTGCACGTCTGCACATGCACATCTGCACTTGTACATCTGTGCACACACACTTGTGTGTCAAGTGTTTATGTATTTGTGTGTGTGTGTGTGTGTGTGTGTGTGGCGATTTCATTGGCTGGAAAGCTGAAAATCAGACAACTGTAAGCGACAATTGACAAATTTCAGAAGCATCTGCAGACAGACAATTAGTGCTCTTTTTGGCCTGTTGTGATACTGGTAGTGGAGCTCAGTTGGTACAGTTTTCATTCCCGAGCTCTTGGTTTGTCTGCCGGGGTTTGGTTCTCTCATCTCAGGACATTCTTCGCATGTCGTAGGCCTTGCTGTGACCTGGTCATATAGGCTGGGCTATAGCAGGACTGACCATAAGGAATCTCTAACTAATTGACTGAAGTAGATGAGAACAGTTAAATGTTAGCCAGGTATGAGTGAACCGTGGTGGTGAGCGAACTCACTGACTTACTCGCCGGATCGCTCACATTTGGGTCATTGAATTACCTTGCCAGATGTCTTGTAAACTTTTACTGTACTGTAAACATTATTTTAAATATTTTTTATTGTATTTTATTATCCTGGAATGATGTCAAAGGCTTTGGAAAGTTATCACTAATTATTGTACATAATTTCAAACTTAAAATTATAAAAATAAATATTAAAATATGTAGGCCTACTGTATACATCTTTCTTTCTTTCTTTCTTACAGCCAAAACGACATAAACAGCATTAATATAATCAATTAATTATTTTATAGGGAAACATTTTCAGGAGTGATTTAAGTCCTTTAATAATTATGTGGAATCTATTTTTACAGTGGAAAAAAATGACTACAGATTCCTGCCTCTAACTGTAGCTAAGGGACCTCTGTAGTTGTGTGTGGCCCACACAGGAAATTAAGAAACCTCTGTAGCTGTGTGCATATTTGTGTGCGAATTATCTTGGAACAGCGGATTTAAACAAAAGAGGAGCAAAGTTCAACATGTGTTCACTCTGGACATGTGTGGCCAAAAACATTATACTTATTGGCTTAACTACTTCCCTTGAGCCAGTTGTTTATTTACTATATATTAATATTAATAAAGTATTGCATACCTTTCTGTTGATATAAATATAATAATTTTGCAATTAAAATATGTTTACAGTAACAAAT